>JBBPBX010007233.1:20609-65868 GCA_038048925.1 Garcialebias charrua | reverse complement strand
GAGACAGTAATTCACGCATTTATTACATCTAGGCTTGATTACTGCAATTCACTCCTGTTTGGTATCAGGTCAGACCACCATTGCAAGATTACAACTGGTCCAGAATGCAGCAGCCCGATTTTTAACTAGTACAGGCAAAAGAGAGCACATTACACCAGTCTTGGCCTCCCTGCACTGGCTACCGGTTCATCTTCGTATCCAGTTCAAAATCCTCCTCTATGTCTACAAATCGCTGAACAGTCTTGCCCCCGCCTATCTCTCTGATTTGATACACCCATATGTCCCACCATGTGCTCTGAGGTCAGCGGACCAGGTACTTTTGACAATCCCAGGGACTCGTCCTAGACGGGATTTGAACACCGAGAGGGAGGGGCCTGTCTGACGAGCAGAGGTAACTCGTTCCAGAGTCTTGGGCCTGCTACAGAGAAAGCCCTGTCACCTCTGCGTTTAAAGTGCTCTATAAATAAAATGGTATGGTATGGTATTTAATTCAACACAATAATAACAACATGATTCTCTGACAAAATTTATAAACATTTAATAAACTTTATTTATACAACAAATTGATTTTAAAGGTTAAATGCAAATAAAACTTGATGTCCTCTCTTGTAGTGTTGCTTGTTATAAAGTGTTGGTCATAAAGCTGGTGTTCCAGTGGGATGTCAGCAGTACAACTGGTATTCTGGTGCCATCACAGTAAATGAACATGTATTATAACTGACTGCATAAACGAGGCCTATATGTGCTCGTAGAAGGCCGGTCGGGCCACGGTTCTACGAGCAAAGAGTCCGGTAAGACGTCCTGAGCCATCTCCAAACGTCTGAGAGCCATCTTCCCTTCATCACCTGCTCCACGAGAAAAACAAAAAAGACGTGTTTTAACTGTGTTAAGCTCTGAAAAATACTTTGTTTTAATTAAGTCTAAACCAGTTTAATTGTATGATTTTATCCTGGTTCTTTGCATCATTAACAGAAATATGATGGTTATTGTTACCCAGCTCTAGCAGCGTTTGCATGGCGGCTTTTTTAACTTCCTCATTGTCCGTCTCACAGAGATACGTCAGCTGTTCGATGCTTTCTGTGGCCTGGAGTGAAAAAAGATCAACAGAAAAATATAGAAGACAAGTTGAAATGTTTCACGAGTGTTACTGGAATTCAGGCAGCAGTTTGTGACTCAGAAGTTGGAGAAAATTTGGTAATTTTCCATTGAAATCTCACTGAGCTCTGAAGTTTTGCAACTAAGTGACCAGTGAGCCATGTAGATGGATTTTGAGTAAAAAATCTCAAGTTACAACTTATTTTAGAGCGCACAACTCTGTCCTAGGTTGTGCAACTTATTTTGTTGTTCGCCTCTTCCCACATTTTATCCACTTTGGCAACCGCCCAATCTTCCAGAGTACACCGAATGAGAATAGAAGGATTTGGAGCATTTTGAAGTTATTTTTGTTCATAGACGTGGTTTTTAGATCTGGACTTAGGGCTTTGGATGTTTCCGTCAGAGGAGATGGTAAATGGTAAATGGAGCTTATTTATATAGCGCTTTCTAGCCCCCTGTGAGGAGCCCCAAAGCGCTTTACAATACCAGCCATCCACCCATTCATTCAGACATTCATACACCGGTAGTGGTAGCCTGCCTTGCAAGGCGCCATCCAGACCTACCGGGAGCAACTCGGGTTAAGTGTCTTGCCCAGGGACACAACGACACATGGTGGGCGGATGCGGGATTCGAACCTCCAACCTTCCGATCAAAGGTCGACTGCCATGACCACTACACCACGGCCGCCCCCCATGCACAGGTCAAAAACCAGCTCTGGACCTCTAAAACTTAACTGAAACAGGATTGAGAACCCTGCAAACAATTGGACTATTTTGAGAGAAACATGTTCACAAACTTATGTTGCAAACATTCTAAGGCCTTTTGTAGTTTGCCAACAGTAGTTCAGTCACAGCCCAGTCAGACACAACCTTTAGACTTCTCTCATCTGCTGTTTTGCTATAGTGCATTGGTATCAAGGCCTCGTTTAGGCTAATTTCTGTGTGGTAGGTCCTGGATGAGCTCCCTCTGTTGAAAGATTTCATAAATAATTTATTTCAAGGATTTTTCAATTGTCATACCAGCTCACATTCGCATGTTTGCGGTACAAAATTCGGAATCATTCATTCATTCATTCATTCATTCATTCATTCATTCATTCATTCATTCATTCATTCATTCATTTAACCAACCTTTATTTAAACAGATAAGTCACATTGAGCCTCAAAGACTCATTTACAAGTGAGATCTGTTGGACAGACAATAAAAGTGGTGAAAAATAACACATAGGGTTTGGAGACAACAACAAAAATCAAACACATTTTTGACCTCTGTTTGAAGGTCAAAAATGTGGTAATGAAAAAAAGTCTCATAATGACGCCGACATTACGCAGAGGTCATGGAGGACTCAAAAGCAGTTGAGCAGCCAGCTCACTGTGCACACTCATAGGGGGGGGCTGCCAAGGTCGGCCAGAGGCGAGAGTCCTGAAAGGATGACAGAATGTTTATTCAGTTGTGCTCCTCTGAAAAGTCCGTGGAATTCCACAGAAGCAGGTTTGGGAGGGGGATGAGAGCATCTGGTTTACAAAACTTCTCAGGCTAGTTGAGATAAGACGGCCTATCAAGGCCAGCCGGGGAGCCGAATATCAGATAAACACGATTGTTTTGGGAACAGGCATAATAATGTCACATTTTTGTCATCTGTGTATGTTTTAGTGCATTAACAGAGTACCCGAGTTTTCGACAACTCGAGTGCTTTGACTTCTATCGAGGCTTTTTTGTCCACCTCGGGTAGCCGTAGTGACGTCACATTTCACATTTCACAGCGCGCGGGGCAGCTTTTAGCTTTTAGTAGACGCTACAAAATGGATTCCTGTGTGCGCACGGATGTTAATGGAGCAGGCCGTCTTGTCAAAAAGGTAAAACAGTTTATAATTTTATAAAATGCGCTACTTCGTGTTGACTTTCTTTGTAGTAGATTGTGACAGCAGAGGGCAGTGTTGCAATGCAGGTCCCATATTATAACACGGCCGAAACGGCTTCCTGTCTCTCGTTTCACAAACAAAAAAAAACAAATATTCATCTCTCTAGAGCTACCAAAAACCTATAAACACAATCTCTAAAAGTAAACCTAAATTGCACAGCTGCAGGCGGTGGTACGGTGTGGCTGTGGCCCCATTTGTTTTTTAAGTTTCGGTTTTCAGCGCATTACTTTCACTTTTAAAATTAATAATAATAACTAATAGTTTTGTTTTTCCTGTGACTTATCTGCAGTATGATACATGATAGGAGCATAATAAATGCTCCCAATGTTTTGTTGGTCTTTTTTTTCTTTTTGTAAAGACGTTTTTAGGCATTTATATTTATTTATTTATTTTGCATCGTAAGACACTGTGACGTCATCGGCTACTCGAGCGTCGTTCGAGTTTTTTTATGTTAATGTCGAGGTTAAAAATTATGTACTCGTTCAACCCCTAGTATGTTTCCATACAAGACGAAATTTGACTCTGCATTTAACCCAATCACCACCTTAATGACATCTACCTTCAGTCTGTATCGGTCCACTCGCTTCCAAAAATGTCCAAATTAAATGACCACACCAATGGAACGTGCCTGAGAAAATCCCCAAGATGTAATCCATTCAGCCAAAAGTCTGGTTTCTCGAGACATGAACCAAGCCATCATGTAGGGCAGGCAGCCTGACCAGGTCCAGATTTGCTGCCGATGTCTTTCTTTTATGTTGATAGACCAGGAACCAGCCAATTCCAAAAAGCAGGAACCAGTTATCATAAATCCAATTAAATATATGCCCTAAGATCCACAGATGACAGCAGAGATAGACACGTCATCAAGTCTTCCAAGTCGATGAGATATCCAGCTGTGTGCATGCCATCAGGGCAAATCAGCTCGCCTACAGCCTGTCTTCTTGTTGAAGAAATGTCATCAGTTGTGTTGAGGGACCAACTGACCTAATTGAAGTCCATGGTTATGATTTGGAAGATTTTGTAGAAGAGAGGCTCTCAAACAGTTTCACAGACAAGACAAAGCAAAAGCAAGCGGAGACCGAGAGGAGACGTCCGCCTTTGAGAAGAGCAAGTGTTGAATGTGGTCCCAGATCAAGAAACTTAACAATTAAGGAATAAATTACAAAAGAGTACTCTGAGTAGTTGGGCAAACTGACCTTGAGGCATGCCAAGGCTTTGCATCCACAAACTCTGGTGTCCACGTCGTCGTCTTCCAGCATCTCCAAACAGTTTACCAAAGCCTGAAGAAGTGAATACAACATATGCAGAGATTATTGTCTTCAGAACACCAAGTCCAAGGCTGTTGCTGGTATCTACAATATGTACAGTATGTGATGTGGCAGAGTGTTTCATCCATCACCTGCTCTCTCTGCTTGTGCTGACCAGCCAGGATTCTCAGCAGCGAGCTGGCGGAGGCCAACACTTTTTGTCTTGGATCTGTCAGTAATTTTGCCATGGTTTGCATCCCTTCTCTCTGAAGGCTGCACTCTGAAGGAAGGTGCAGAGTCTCTACGATCACATCCTGGTCCCTCGACAAAAGGTTCTGCACCAATTCCACTGTTGGACAATTACGAATTAAAGAAAAACACTCACATTAGTTCAACAATATATTTTTTCTTTTACAGAACTGGAATATTTTCCTCTGGTGTCTGACTGTACTAAAAGCTTAGGGATGCAAAAATGATGTCAAGCACTGTCGTTTTCTAGCGTGTATTTTCATGTTTTTACCCTCTTCTGTAAGAGCAATGATGTGAAACTCCATGTCGCTGATGCCGTTGGACTCCAAGTAACTCCACAGCTGGAACAGAGTCACAACCGGCTCGTCTCTGTTGCCTCGCTGTGGAAACCTCTGCTCCAGAACTCGCTCAACCAGACACGAAAGCACTGGAAAAACACAAGTATTAACCTGCCGCATACACACCATCGTGAACCGTGCACACACACACACACACACATGTTGCTTTACCCATGTCTGCTCTCTCACTCAGCATGCTGGAGTAAAGTGTAGACAGCGTACTCATGAACGTTTTAGCAGAGACGCAGTACAGACAGCTATCCCCCACACACCGTTCCCATAGCGGCACGACTCCACCACACAGGTCCAGTTCTGGTATCACTGTAAGAGCAGGTAAAGGACATCAACGTACAAAGCAGGCAGCAATAAGAAAAAAATGTACAAGTGGCTAAGTTACAAGAAATTTAATTGCTCTGTAACTGGCTTTTGCTGCGCTTTTATTTTGAAGGTGAGTAGATGTTTACATCAGGAGCCTCCTGTGTACGCACTAGCAGCCGAGTCGTACTACGGTGGCCCTAAGGTGTAAATGAACAACATTTGAAAAAACGGAATTACATTTGAAAAAACACAACAAAAACACAACAACATTTGAAAAAACACAACAAAAACAACAAAAACACTTGAAAAAACTAAATTACATTAAGCCAAAGCGGAAGTGGCTGGAATCACATTAGAAAAAACAGAATCACATTTGAAAAAACAGAATCACATTTGAAAAAACAGAATTACATTTGGAAAAACTTGTTGTTTTTGTTATTTTTTCAAATGTAATTCCGTTTTTCAAATGTTGTTCATTTACACCTTAGGGTCACCGTACTAGTCTCCCTGAAAAATGTTGTTATTACCATCATGTTAGCAACAACAAAACACAAAAACTGCTAACGAATGCTACATTTTAAACAAGATGTGAGCTGTTAAGTGTTTATTTAGAAGCGCAGTGAGTGGAATAAAATAAAAATTAAAACGCTCTCAAACAAACACATGGGAGTTAACTATCAGCTCAACTGCATCTTCTTTAAGGCTCCATTCTAGTTCTTGGCTTTGTTGCCTTTGGGGTCAAGTTTTCAAGAAATGCACAATTGTTTTCAATAGTTAGCATTTTAAATTGAAATATAGTATTTATAAATCTAAAAAAAAAAAAAGGTTTAGAAATCATCAAAGGAGTGCATATTGCTGTGGAGGCCATCTTGAATAAGGTTGACTCCAATAGTTTTCATTCAACTCTATCCAATGGTTCATGAGATATTTTATTTATTATTGTTATTATTATTATTAAGTTTATTCATTTTACAAAATGTGATACAACAAATGACAAGCAAATGAAAAGAATAAAAAATATATAAGGTGTAAAATGAAAAGGTAGCAGATGAAGAAAATATCTTATTAAATCTGCTCCTATCTATCTAATACAAACTATTGCTCTCTAATAACAAAATAAGTAAATAACTCATTTAGCCAACAATATATGGCTTACTCAGTTACATTCAATCATATTTGTTTAACAATTCAACTTTGACAATTTTCTTAAATACAGAAATTGATTTAGCTTCTTTAAATACTGGCATTAAATTATTCCACAATGTTACGCCTTGTGTTACTGTAGTTCTTCCCTTCAAACTTGTTCTGAACTGTGGTTTAACAAACACATCTTTACCCTTAAGATTGTAACAGCTTGTTCTTTTCAAAAAAAAACTTTGAATATTTGATGGTAGTATATTATGTGCTCTATACATAAGTAACAAAATGTTGTAATCGACCAAATCATAGAATTTTAGTAGCTTCATTTGGCTAACACATTTGACAGAAACACATTACTGTACCTTCGGCAGGATGTTTGAGGCGGTGTGGGTCGTCCCCGATGATGTGATGGATGATTTTAAAGACGCGAGCCTCTCTCAGCAGTTTGTCCAAGGCGTACGTGGCTCGGCATTGCAGAGGACCAGACACACCCAGGTGCTGCAAACGTAATGAGACGTGTCACCAACCAGGAGCCTTAAAGGCTTCGTCCTAACAACAGTGTTTACGACGTTTCAACATCTTTAATACAATTTAAAAAAAATACATTTGCAAAGGAGCAAACTGTCTCATTTGGATTTTCAAAGAACCCCCTGTGTGCCCAAACTCATAAACGGTAACTTGTGCTTTGATGTTGAAAGTATAATTTCTGTCCAATACACCATTTATGCTCATTTGGATCTCTGATGACCTGAGTTGGTGCTGCTGAGAAAACCATGATAATCATAATCACTTTAAAAATGAATGTCAGCTGCATATTTAGACTTAAATTAACACAAAACAGTGGTCATTAATGGATAAATATAAAGATATATTGGTAGATGAGGCTTTTGTTAAATGGATTCAACGTTGGTGTACTTTACTGCCAATAGTCAGAGTTACGAGTCTCTGCAGGTTTAAGTGGGTGGATCATAAGCTGAGCAGTTTTGGAACAGCTGCTTTATTGCAGCTAAAATCTGAGTCTGAAATTGGTAAATTGTTTAATTCTCCTGCTGTCCTTGGTTCAAAGCGACCTCTGAGACCTGAGGGTAAAGAGTGGTGCAGAAATCCTACCATCAGCTGTGCACTGCAGTTCTGCAGGTGGATGACCAGAGAGCTGTCCAGTGTGGTGCAGCCGGTGGTGAGGGGCGTGGAGGAGCCGGCATGGCCTCGATGCAGCGGTGGCGTATCGAAGGGGGGTGTCTGATGGTGAAGATACCCGTTGGTGAACCCTGCAGGGTCTCTGCAGACATTTTCACAGCTCACGTCAGACCACATCGTAAGTCCAATACTTTGACTGAGAGCTCTGGAATTTTATTTTACTTGAGGTTTTTCTGGAAAAACTTGGCTTCAAGCATTAAAAATGAACATTCCTGAGAGCAGGTTGTCAATGTCAGTCTGTTATGTTACAGTTTGTTAAATTAAAAAAATAAAATAAAGCCATAACCATAAATAACATCCTGTTTTTTTTTTGTTTAAAAAACATTAAAACAAATGTTTAACAAAACATTTTTCTCAACCTTCTTCTTGCTACGGTTCAAGCGTAAAGAGAAAATTTCTGCAAAAGGTGCTTTAAAAAAAAACTCTTTTAAGCCAACTATAATCGATTATCAAAAGGTTTGTATTGATTCACCAAGAAAACCTGGTTAGAAACTCACTGCTCCAAACCATTTTATTGAAAGAAAAGCAGAAAGAAGGCGGAAATGAACACAAAATGACACATTAGTCACATATTTTGTGAAATGTCTGACAATGTGCCAAAATCTACAGTCATGCATATTTCTTTATGTAGTCACGTCAAGTCAGATTTATTTATAGAGCACATTTCAAACAGAAACTGTTGCCAAAGTGCTTGACAAGAAGGTCACGACATCAAATTAAAAGTAACAAGATATAAATACAGCATCAGGAATTAAAAACATCAAAAACACAAAACATCAGAAACAATGAAATACTAAATCTGATCACGCTGTGTTTTTGCCTTAGCAACCACCCGAGCCGCATGCCGCTTGGACTGCCGGTACCTATCTGCTGCTTCCGGGGTCCCACAGGCCAAAAAGGCCCAATAGGACTCCTTCTTCAGCATGACAGCATCCCTCACCGCCGGTGTCCACCACCGGGTTCGAGGGTTGCCACCACGACAGGCACCAACAACCTTGCGGCCACAACTCTGATAAGCTGCCTCGACAATAGAGGCGCGGAACATGGCCCACTCGGACTCAATGTCCCCCGCCTCCCTCGGAACGTGTTCAAAGCTCTCCCGGAGGTGGGAGTTAAAGCTCCGTCTTACGGGAGACTCTGCCAGACGTTCCCAGCAGACCCTCACAATACGTTTGGGTCTGCCAGGTCTGACCGGCATCCTCCCCCACCATCGGAGCCAACTCACCACCAGGTAGTGGTCAGTTGACAGCTCCGCCCCTCTCTTCACCCGAGTGTCCAGGACATGCGGCCGCAGATCAGATGAGACGACAACAAAGTCGATCATCGAACTGCGACCTAGGGTGTCCTGGTGCCAAGAGCACATATGTACACCCCTTATGCCATTTGGGCAGCACGGTGGCACAACTGGTAGAGCTGCTGCCTCTCAGCGAGAAGGTTGCCGGTTCAAATCCCGGTCCGGGGCCTTTCTGGGTGGAGTTTGCATGTTCTCCCCGTGCATGCGTGGGTTTCCTCCGGGTACTCCGGTTTCCTCCCACAGACCAAAAAACATGCTTGTTAGGCTGATTGGTGACTCTAAATTGACCCTAGGTGTGAGTGTGAGAGTGGATGGTTGTTTGGTGTGAGTGAGACAGGTCCCTCTTGTAAATGAGTCCCCGTGACTCAACGAGGCTAGCCTGTATAAATAAAGGTTGAATGAATGAATGTACATCCTTATGTCTGAACATGGTGTTCGTTATGGACAATCCATGACGAGCACAGAAGTCCAACAACAAAACACCACTCGGGTTCAGATCAGGGGGGCCGTTCCTCCCAACCACACCCCTCCAGGTCTCACTGTCATTGCCCACGTGAGCGTTGAAGTCCCCCAGCAGAACAAGGGAGTCCCCAGGAGGCGCACTCTCCAATACCCCCTCCAAGGACTCCAAAAAGGGTGGGTAATCTGCGCTGCCGTTTGGCGCATAGGCACAAACAACAGTCAGAGCCCGTCCCCCCACACGTAGGCGAAGGGAGGCTACCCTCTCGTTCACCGGGGTGAACCCCAACGTACAGGCACCAAGATGGGGGGCAACAAGTATGCCCACTCCTGCTCGGCGCCTCTCACCAGGGGCAACTCCAGAGTGGAAGAGTGTCCAACCCCTCTCAAGGAAACTGGTTCCAGAGCCAGAGCCATGCGTTGAGGTGAGTCCGACTATTTCTAGCCGGAACCTCTCAACCTCACACACTAGCTCAGGCTCCTTCCCCACCAGAGAGGTGACATTCCATGTCCCAATGGCCAGCTTCTGTAGCCGAGGATCAGACCGCCAGGGTCCCCGCCCTCGGCCACCACCCATCCCACATTGCACCCGACCCCTTTGGCCCCTCCCATAGGTGGTGAGCCCATGGGAAGGGGGACCCACGTCTCCTCTTCGGGCTGTGCCCGGCCGAGCTCCATGGGTGAAAGCCCGGCCACCAGGCGCTCGCCAACGTGCAAGATAAATGTCACTTTAAAAGATTAAAAGCACAGTCTGGCTCCGGAGGCAAAAATATGAAATAAATATCTTACCCCACTTCGTCGTAGATTCGTGTGTCGACTGAGCTGCCCGATGCCCTGCTGGGTGGGGGGCTGTTCCTGCAGCCCTGCAGCGACATACAAAGGTATAGTCAGACCACAGGTAAAAACCTGTGTCTATAATACTATAGTCAGACACAACTATAATACGGTTGACTATGTCAACCGTATTAGATAATGTCATCAAGAAACTTGACAATTGCAGATGTTTCTAACTATTACTTATCCAATATACAGTACATGTCATTGTTGATTTTTTAACTGTATCTACTCAACCGATGTCTGTCTACTCAACCGATGTCTGTCTGTTTTTATATATACTGTATAATGCAGTCTGTCTTATCCTGATGGTTTTGTACAGTCAACATCTATTTATTCTAATTGTAGTTTTCTTTATTTTCTTTTTTGGTCAATGCAAATGCTTATTGTCAATGCATGTGACGTGTGCTGCTGACCACTTGACCAGGTCACCCTTGTAAAAGAGATCTCGATCTCAACGGGCTCTACCTGGTAAAATAAAGGTGATTGATTGATTGATTTACCCTCAGTGTCTCCTGCAGCAGCTTTAGCTCGACATCCAGCATCTTCAAATCGGCGAAATGTCCCGTGTATTCGTCTAGAGAGAAAATGAGAATTTCCAGAGCGTCCTGCAGCCCGTTGTCCGCCAAGACACCATCTCTGGGCCAACACTTTGGTTGCACACGTGCCGGGGGATCCACTGGCTGAATGCCCAGGACCAGTTTCATAGAATAAAATAAAACATGTTCAGATAATTGTGAAGAACGTCTTACAGAGTGGAAAGAAAGGTCTGTTTGGTGTTACATTCTCAGACAGAGGGATGCCTTGCAGAGGTGTGCACACTTCTTTTGGAGGTCTTGAGAAAAGGACCGGTTCCAACGAAACAGACGAGCCTGAGCCTCCGGATGGTTCCGGGCTCTGAAGGAGAACAGCAAAGTTTTAAAAGCTGTTGTTTGTTAAAGCCAGACAGGACGCAAGAAAACGTGCACAATGACTTCTGCAATTACGGTACTCAGAATAAACAGAAAAACAGAACTCTCGTTAAAGAAGTCGACAATGAAGCTGCTGTTTGTGTTGAAGCTGTGAGGAACCAGTTGTTCGACGCATTAACTCAAAATGTTCATTTCTATTCTTAAAGCGGACCTTTCAGGTTGTTTCTTTTAGACACTTTATTTACGTTTGACACAGGAAGTCTGTCAGACCAGAAAACCAAAAACGGAAGAAAACGCATTTCTGTAACAGTCCGTGCAAACACTAGCCACTGTTTTGTTGTTTATTTGTCATATGCCGGTTAACACAAAGGCAACAATGCAATGAAATGTTCAGGATGAGAAGAACCGATTCGACTCGCTAAGAAAGAATAAAGACAAAACACCAAAACATGCAATAAGAGTACAAAACAAAGTATCAAAAAGTGAAAAAGAAATTTAGGTCCAAAATAAATATAGCAAAAGACAACATGGTAGAATAGTATAATGGTGCAAGTGTGATGAATTAGTATAAATAAGTGTTTCACATGTAGTGCTATTAGCTTAAATGTGCATGATATTTAATGCACATAATAACTACACAAGTTGTGTGATAGGTGATATTGCACAGATAACATTGAGATGAACTGAAGTCACAACTGACTTTGCTCCAATTTGATGAAGACACTACCTGAGTTGTCTCAGGAAAAAAGTAACTAAAAGCTACAAAATCAGAAAAAGCACTCAATACAAAAACAACTGGACTTTATTTGTTGCAGAAAACGTTTCACCCTTTATCCAAAGCCTTTATTAAAAGCTATAAGTGCAGCTGAAACCGAAAAGCAGCAAACAGGTAATTAAAAATTAAAAGTAGCAATGGCTACTTCAGCAAAAAAAATAAAATTAAATACAGGTTAAAAGGTTAGATAAAAGTTAAAGATAAAAATAGATACATTTAGCAAAAGCTGACCTAAAACTAGCAATGCCTAGCTAAAAACAGAAAAAGACCAGCTAAAACCAACAATGTGCTAGTAAGATGTTTAAATTAGCAAAATATTAGCTAAAAGCTAAAAGTAGCACACACCAGTTAAAATACCAAAATAGCAGTGTGAAGCTAAATTTATCCAAAGGCAAGTTAAAAGATGCACAAGAATACCTAAAAGCTAAATGTAGGAAAATCTAGCTAAAACTAGCAAAAGGCTAGCTTAAAGCTAAACATACAAAAAAGTAAAAAATTAAAAGGTTAAGGTTAGATGAAAGTTCAAATTAAAGCTAGATAGCAAAAGCTAGCCTAAAACTAGCAATGCCTAGCTAAAAGTTAAAGGTATGAAAAGGTTAGCTAAAACCTAAAAGTAGAAAAAGATAAATGCCGTAAAAGGTTAGCTTAAAGACAAAAGTAGCAAAGACTAGACAAAAGATATAAGTAGCAAATGGCTAGCTAAAAGTATCAGAAGTCTGGCTAAAATGTTAACATAGTAAAGCAGTAGCTAAAAGCTAAAGTTAGCACAATAGCTAACAGTCAACAGTAGCGGTAGCTAAAAACAAATGTTAGCATAAGAATATGCTGGTGAAGATTCTCAGTCGTCCAGGACATGATAAAATCAAAAAAGATGTTCAATACAAGATCAACTGGACTTTAGGCTATTTGTTACAGAAGACGTTTCGACCTCTATCCAGAGGGCTTTATCAATTCAATGCACAGTCTGTGTGCGTGTGGAGTTATAACAGTATTAGGAGTCACGCACCAACATATGTAAATTGCAAGCTGAGGTAACACATACTGTACATGTAAATTGACAGATCACACCTCACCAACAACAGAGGTTTCTCAAAAAACTTTGCTAGTCTAATTCACAGACAAGACAGATCTGCTCCCATCCGGTGTAAAACGTTTGGGAATCAGCCCCAAAACTGAGTTATAAGTCTTGGAAAGTTGAAATCTCAGACCTCCTCCTCTGTTAAGAGAAGGTTTTTCTCTAACATAAACAGCTTCCTTCACACCCCTGTCTGAGAGTACAAAACCCCCACACAGCAAACACAACATCCCAGTACATTTCAAACCCAGCAGGACTCTCAGACAGAGGCTGGTGCATCCTAAGGACAAAACCCCCACACACAAACAGAGTGGTGTAGTGTACGCAGTCCAGTGCAGCGAGGACTGCCCAGACCGCTACATTGGAGAAACTAAGCAGCCCATCCACAGAAGAATGTCCCAACACAGGAGAGCAACCTCCTCTGGACAAAACTCAGCTGTTCACCTCCACCTCACGGACAAGGGTCACTCTTTTGAGGACCAGAATGTGCAAATTTTGGACCGAGAGCACAGATGGTTTGAGAGGGGTGTGAAGGAAGCTGTTTATGTTAAGAGAGAAAAACCTTCTCTTAACAGAGGAGGAGGTCTGAGATTTCAACTTTCCAAGACTTATAACTCAGTTTTGGGGCTGATTCCCAAACGTTTTACACCGGATGGGAGCAGAGGTGTCTTGTCTGTGAATTAGACTAGCAAAGTTTTTTGAGAAACCTCTGTTGTTGGGTTGTGAGGTGTGTTTTGTCAATTTACATACAGTTGTGTGTCTTCTGTCAGAGACCTCAAGGGAACCCCCTACTGTTAAGGTGTGATCTGTCAATTTACATGTATGTTACCTCAGCTTGCAATTTACATATGTTGGTGCGTGACTCCTAAGACTGTTATAACTCCACACGCACACAGTCTGTGCATTGAATTGATAAAGCCCTCTAGATAGAGGTCGAAACGTCTTCTGTAACAAATAAAGTCAAGTTGATCTTGTATTGAACGCCTTTTTTGATTTTAGCATAAGAATAGCTAACAGTTAACAGTAGCAGAACAGTAGCTAAAAACTAAAAAGAATAAGACAAAAACTGAACAAGATGATGAAGCAAATAAAGAGAACAATATTTTTGAAGGGATCTCTGTGTATTTCTACAATATTTATAAAGTTTAAAAAGTGACTAAAACCTAATTCACATCACCCATCTCCTGAACAAGCTGAAGGTTTTTACATATAAAGAGCTACAATTGAAGGAAACAAAGCACAAGTAGTTACACTGCAAACAACAATAGCTACATTAAAAAAAGAAATAAAAATGCTTCCACTGATTTTCTATAAGGAGTTTCAGACAAACAATATATTTGGAGGTTTACAGATTAATTATAGACACAAACTTACAGGTGAGAATGAAGTTGGACTTGGTGGTAGACTTGCTGGTGAACTTGGCGGTAGACTTGGTGGTGAACCTGGTGGTAGACTTTGTGGTGAACCTGGTGGTAGACTTTGTGGTGAACTTGGTCTTTGTAAAGTTGGGCAGGGACCCGAGACTGGACTAGGGGTTGGATTATGTTTGGAGTTTAATCCCAGGTTGTGTTTAGGAAGTGGAGGAAGGAAAAAACAAATGGGTACAGGAAGACAGATGGTAAAAATCGTGTAAAGAATGTCTTTGTGTAGATCCAAAGACGGACTGGATTAAAGGAGTCTATCTTATCAGGTCTCGACTAGAACAGGTTGCAAAACTTACTTCCAGGTGACTTCAAGAACCAGTTTAATCGTTCCGGGCTCATTAACATTCACAGCAACCGTCCTGGGTAGTGGAGTAAACAGGTCTACAGGTTCACAGAAAACATTTCCTATGACCACATGATTGGCTACGCTCTTTAGCTCCGTCACCTGAGAAACCGCAAAGATCTTTGTTAAAACCAACCACAAATACTGTAAGTCCAAAGTCATCAGAAGAGATTGCCAACGGATGCTAACCTTCACGTAAATAAACTCTTGGATGATTGGGTAAAACACCATATGCTCATTGTCCCACGTTTGTTTGGCGTTGACTTCTATACTTCCATGCATCTTCCATCGCTGTCGACCGTACTTTATAAGGATCTAAATGCAGACACAAAAAAAGTTTCTTAATAAACACAAATGTATGTGTTTTATGCAGATATTTGCTATATTTTTAATGTAAAATCTCATCCAACAATGGGATATATCACACTTGGTGATGCATAGCTCATCTGTGAAACTGAGTTGTAGCCATTTTTGTGTTGGTTGATGTTGACTAGCTGTAGTGGTCATCTTGAACTGAACTGACTCCAAAAGTTAATCTGTTGTAGTTGTACATCTAATCATTATTTTCCTGAAAGTTTCATTCAGATCTGTCTGCTGGTTCATGAGATATTTAATGAGAAAAAAAGACCAACCAGGTTCGTGAAAAACAACGGATGCTACGTCTCCTGTGTGAACGATGCTAACAAGCCGTAGCAAATAACTCACTCAAGTTCTGGAGCTGTTTCTCCATGAAGATAATCTGACGTGGATGTTTTTAGACGTTGTCAAATGTAACTTCAAAAGATGAAATTTCTAACCTTGTTTGGGGTTTGACCTACTTACTCTCGCTTCTCCTAAAAAGAACCTAAGGCCATACACGATAATTTTCCCTATTTCTATTACCACATTTGCATGAAAACGTTCTAATTACAATCTGTTTACACAGCAACGGTAGACGTGGAAAAGGTGTAATTCCCCCATCACAGCACTAGTTGGTGCTATGTTCTTTGAAACTTGAAACTCTAACTGCGTTAAAAAAAGTTCTACCTGAAACGGTTGAGATGGCAGAGAATAAAATATTTCTATGGACAGACGACGAGGTTCAACTGTTGCTTAGGGTGACTTTGGTGATTTATAAGAGTCAGAAGCACAAACATAGCTCTGGTATCCACCATTGTCAATAGTTTCTTCTTCTGTGGATTGTAGGAAGCCGTTATGTTTGGCATCATACTTCACATGAGCCAGGGGTTCCCTGACAGAGAATATCTATTTTTTCTGTTTGCACGGTAACGGACACCGGGATGTTTTTGAACCATTGCACTCTGGAACGCGTTCTCAAATTGTGCCGTTGTCAAAGAAAACATTCACTATTTTCGTGTTTACAGTTAGCCTGGCCCTCGCCATTCCTACCTACGCAGCTCCGCTCTCATTTCCCTTCACTGCTGGGTCTGGGACTTCTCCCATAGACAAGGATTTCTCCGGTAGATTTTTGACCGGACCAATCAGAGAACAGAAGGGGCGGAGTTTTTGGCCCCTAACCCACGCCCCCACCTGTCCCAGCGCGCAGCCAGCGAGCATCCGCATGTTCTCATTCAAAGCGATGCAAAGCGATGCAGGACTGTTTTATATGTGACACAAATGTATTAAATTCCCCTTCTTAATCCCTTATCTGGAGTTTTCTTTTGTTTTTTTGCCAAAAGTCAAGTGATCGCTCCCTCCTCCTCCTCCTCTCCCTCCGCTGAGTGCAAATGAATGAGGAAATGGCTGAGGTTGTCACGAGAGAATTAAACTCGGGTTTTACGTTGCTGCCCGAGTCCCTGCAGATTTTCTGGTCTTCTGGTGTGCTGGACCAGCGCTCCATGGTTTTATTTTATTTTTTTAGAACGTTTTATTAACATATAAACACAGAATATGCAGCCAGCGAGAGAAAATGCAGCAGGAGGCGGAGCAGATGTCAAGTTCAACAGACCACGGGGGAGCAGCCATATATGGCTCTGAGGGGGAGGGAGCAGAATGCTTTCCCTGTTCAAAATTTTTCTAAGATCCAATGGTTTTGTTCCTCAGCAGAGGCCACGCCTCCAGCAAGAATCGGTTCTCTATGGAGAAAGTCCAGACCCTAGTACGAAGCGAAGTGAAGGACAAGGGTCTGGTTTTAACCAGGCTAGTTTACAGTACAAACGCAACAAAACTCTTCCATTTTCACCAGAAATTGTTTTCATGTAAACAGGGCCTATAAGAGTATCACAGCTCACTGGACTGGAGACAAATAGTGATAAATTTGAAATCAGCAGCTCCACCTACATATTCAAGGTGGATTAGTGAGAACAATCTGGCTAACTTTGGTTTATAAGGCTGTATGATTTGAAATAATTTCTTAACCTGTTGCAGAATGTCAGATTGGTCTGAACTGAGATTTGTAATTTCTTTATTTGTTGTTTATTTCTTGTTTGTCCTTTATTACATCATAAGAGTACCGTATTTTTCGGAGTATAGGTCGCACCAGATTGGAAAAATCCCTAGATAGGTCGCACCTACGTTTAGCTCTGCTGCAAATGTTTGCCACAGGAGCGCACAGCAAGGCTTTTAAGAAGATTAACACTTAAAAACAGTTATTTGTTTGATAAAAAATATAGCAAATATGTGTCTGAGCTGAACTTTTCCTTAATAAATGAAGTAATTGTGAAATTAGCTGGATTTAAAATTTTGTTTCGCCGAAAGTGATAAAAGCCATATATAGGTCGCACCTGAGTATAGGTCGCAGGCCATGAAAAAATGATAAAAAGGTGCGACCTATACTCCGAAAAACACGGTATGTACCCAGAGAGTTTGTTCGTTGTTTGATAATGTTAAAATTTAGCAAAAAGAGTGCTATAAAGAACAGGTTTGTGATTAAACACCTGACATACTGTATTTTTATCTGTTTTTTGCTGTTTGCTGACTGCTCCGATTTGCAACAATATCAAGTTGATTTAAATAATAATAATAATAATAATAATAATAATAATAATAATAATAATAATAATAATAATAATAATAATAATAATAAACTTTATTTGTATAGCACCTTCCTACAATGCCTTGCATTGACCAAGGTGCTTAACAGGATAAAAAGATGAATAAACTGGAACAATAAATCAATGAAAATAGAATAAGAAACAACAGCAATAAAAGAAGGCAATGGAAATAAAAATGCTACATACTAAAATACCAAAAGTAATAAAAGTTAAACACTGAAAGCTTTTTTGAACAAGTGGAAATTCTTAATTAATCTTAAATTTACTACAAGGTTTTGCTGTAAATTATAAAATGTTTAATGTAATTTTGGTTAACCTACGAGCAATAAGTTATCTGAATGTGAGAAAAGAAAGCAGAGACAAACCTCGTACTGATCACCAGCGCACAATCTGGCAAATCCAGCAAGTCCTGAGGAACAGGTGAAAACAAACAATGAAGTCACCTTTAAAGTCTTAGTCTAGTGTAAACAGAACTTAAAGGCCAAGCATGTGATGGGGATGACTCCCGACCACGTTAACATCTAAATGTAGCTCAAATTCTGTCAAACTGACTGAGTTGTAGCCATTTTGTTTTGGCTAAAGTGGTTTTGTTTGGGTTGACTACAAAAGTTTATCAGTTGTATGTACACACAATTATTACTTTTTTCGTTCAACCTTTATTTAGGCAGGTTAATCCCATTGAGCCTCGAGGACTCATTTACAAGAGAGACCTGGAATTACTCTTAGAGTTATTGAAATTCTTCCAGTGGTTCATGAGGTTTTTTGCTAATAGACAGACAAAAACACTTACACGTTCAACTAAAAGTTTATAGTAATGCCTTTCGCCCACGGGTCATAAAATTTGTCTTAAAATAAGCTGTCATGCATTTTCTAAATTGATACAAACACAATAAGTGATGGAAACAAACTAACAAACAAATCATAATTTAATGGAGCATAGCGAAAAGGGGTAAGTAGTTTAATGATGGAGGATGTAAAGGTCATGGATGCGTTTCATTAAAGGAGCTGTATGTAACTTTTATAACAATATATTTTTAACATATTTCTTCACTCTGTCACTACCTCCTGACATACTGATTTTAGACAAGTAATCTCTGAAAAAAACTATTGTCCCCTTGCTTCTCTAAAAGCATTTCTAAAAAGCCACAGTGACCCGCCGTTAACCAGCCAATAAAAACAGAGTTTGTAACCAGCCAATAAAAACAGAGCTTGAATTTGAATCAGCCAATAAAAACAGAGCTTGAATTTGAATCAGCCAATAAAAACAGAGCTTGAATTTGAATCAGCCAATAAAAACAGAGCTTGAATTTGAATCAGCCAATAAAAACAGAGCTTGAATTTGAATTTCAGCAGAGCAAGGGGTAACAGAGCCATATATGGCTCTGAGGGGGAGGGACCAGAAACGTGTCTCTGTTCAAAATTTTCCTAAGTTCCAGCGTGTTCCAGAAATTACATACTGAACCTTTAACTGATGTTAAATTAATATAGAACCATGTGTGTGAAGCCGAGATAGCCTTACTCAGAGAGGAGCTTAACTGCTAACTAATAAACTCTGACGCCTCCAAGAACTTTAAGCTGTGAAGCAGAGGTTGTCTTGACTTCACCTCTGTCTGATGATGGGTATTTAAGCTTTTATTAACTTTTTCTCTGTGGGCAGACCTTCGAAACGGAACGACGTGTAACATCTTGTATGCTTGTCTTTTCAATTACTGCTCCCCTTGCAAGGACATTAAACCTGGGTTTAAAAGATCTTCTCGTTGTCCTCTTTGTGGCTATTTAATGAGTTATGATAGGATAATTAAATTTAATGAGTTATGATAGGATAATTAAATTATCCAACATTTACCACATACCGGTACCTGTTATTTCAAACACATCAGTTACATACATGGCACCTATGATAAATGGGTTGCGTTAAGAAGTGACTTGATATAATTTTGTACTTACAGGGTAACTGGTGCATACCAGTTATGTACCCAGTAAATACCCATCATGTACCATGTATATGTGCAGTAAGTACCCAGCATGTACGAGGCATAAAACAAGAACATACCAGAAATGTACCATATCCGGTTAGTACAGTATGTAGCATATATTTTTGTGGGACGTACTAGGTTTGGGTCTGGTGTATACCCGGTATGCACCAAGTGAATACAAGGTCAATCCTATCTGGTACATACCGAAACCCATGTCTATACTGGTCCTATTAGACCTCAGCGCTGCATTTGATACAGTTGATCACAGTATTCTACTACAGAAGCTTGAATATGATATTGGGATTACAGAAACAGCTCTAAAATGGTTTAAATCATATATATCTGATAGAATCCAGTTTATAAATGTAAATAATGAATCTTCATCATACACCAAAGTTAATCATGGAGTGCCTCAGGGTTCAGGGCTTGGACCATTACTCTTTACTGTATACAGTATATGCTTCCATTAGGTAATGTTATTAAACAACATGGGATACATTTTCATTGTTATGCTGATGATGCTCAATTATTTGTCCATGAAACCCAATAAATTCAGTCAGTTACTTAAATTACAAGCGCGTCTTAAAGACGTAAAAACCTGGATGACGCTTAATTTTCTGCTTTTAAACTCAGACAAGACAGAGGATGTGGTTTTGGACCTGAACATCTTAGGAATAAACGTTGCAGCTTTTCACTTCCTCTGGATGGCATTAATCTGGCCTCAAGTTGTAAAGTTAAAAACCTTAGTGTTATTTTTGATCAGGATACATCTTAACCCCAACATTAAAAAAAGTTATCAGGACTGTATAGCTTTTATTTGCTTTTAAAATGTTTCTCTTTAATAATTTGGTTCTGAGGACCAACAGTATTTATTTCTTCTTACCTTTCATTTTAATGGAGAACGCTCCCAGCTGTTTCTGTAACTCTTTCTCCTTTACATTAATATCCTAAAAAGAGAATCAGAAACACAATCATTTAGTCTTGTCTACAGTTTTCAATTAGTATAAAATTGATGCATATTATATGTTACGGTGCCCACTAATTGTACTGTACAGTATTTGTATTTCCTTACTTTTTCTACATCATGCTCCAACCAGCGTTATTTCAAAAGTTTACTCCAAAAGAATAAATCGTAAATGTAGAGGTGGCTGCCAAGATGAGCAGAAAGTGCATCGAGGTAGGTACGATTTGGGCAAAAAAATTATGTGCAAGGCCTACAATAGAGTTTTTCAATCCAAGCACATGAAAAAGGACCATGATTTTCAAAAACTGGGTGGTCAAAACATGTCTGCACAGCTCACACTGGAAATTCAGTTAGACTGTAAATTAAAATTTGCCAAATTTCTTGTAATTTTGAGACGCCAACTAGTCTCCAATGGTCACAGGCCATTGATATACCACCTTAAATATATAACTGAACTTTTAACTCCATATGCTCCAAATTCAAGCATTAGATCATGAGCTAAGGCATTGCTAATCATCCTAAAATCATGCCTAAAAACCAATTGTGGCCATTTACTTGGGCTCCTTTTCTATGGAATAATCTATATAATTAAAGGCTCATTAATAATATCACTGTTATTAACAATCAAAGTCTTGGGAAAAGCTATTGTGGCAGGATGACCTGCGGTCATTAAATGCACCACACATGCGGAGATGTGATTGGTGGCATAGATATCATATATATAAGATATCTATGATTGGTGGGTCTGGGGCTACTTCCGGTATAAAAAGGGGTAGTCCTCATTGGTTGACACACGTCATCCGTGCTGGCTGTGTTGCGCTAGCGTTGAGGTGCACGGTCGCGATGATCCACTGTTCTCGCGACCAAATGTGCGAGTTTCCTGTTTCCCTCTCCTGTTGAGGTGGAACACGGTGAGTAGTGAAGCGCCAGTTTTTCTGTTCTCGTACACGTTCAGATTTTAATTAATATTTATGTTTGGTAGCTGCTGCTGTTTGTCCTTTGCGACCGTCTGCTTCCTGTTGTCCGTGGCGACGTCTACTTCCTGTTTGTCCGTGGCCGTGTGTCTGCTGCGGTCTGGATTGTCCCGACTGGTTCTGCCCCCCATCCGGGTCGTCCCTCGCCTGCCGGCTGGTCCTGGGACTGTTTGGGGCCCGCTGTCTGGACGGCGTGGCGTGGGCTACGTCACGCGTCCTGCGGGCCGAGCTGAAGCCGACTGATGCCAGCTCAACCACTCACACAGGTCAGGTGTCGGTTGGAGTGGCGTCTCTTTGGGTGCAGCAGATTACACCAGGGTGGACTCTGGACTACTGCTGCCTGACTGATCATCTCTCAGGCGGTAACTCTGGTGTATGATTTTGTGTGTGAGGTTGCCCTGTTTTTAGAATATTGTATTTAATTGCACTTTTATTGTTGCCTGGAGTGCCTTTTTAACTGTGTATTTTAAATTTAGGATTTTATTAAACAAACAATTGTGCAATTTATTGGTGTCTGTGTGAAGTGTCCCACGCCTCATCTGCAACGGGTCTATGTGCCTTAAGGGTAACTTTCAGTAAAGCTTTTAACCAAATTCACTTTCTTTTATTAAAAATAGCTTATTTATTTTTTTAAACTCATTTTAGATTAAAAATTATTTATTTATTTTTTAAACTAAAGTTGCCTATTTTTATCAATACCCGTCCGGCTACACTATGATTGATTTTTTTTTTTTTGTTCAACTCGAACCCTTATCCTTTAGATTCTATCTTTGAAGTAATTTGTATCTAATTATCTTTATATTTTTTACACGTTATATTATAAGCACCCTTTTCAATGTTGTTTACTTACTGGATTCAGTTGATCTCACCTCTGAGTATTTCTTGTGTTCATGATTAGCCTTCCCCAAACTCTCTTTCGCCTCTTTGGTTCCTGGAGAGGCTTTGCATGCCTTTATCACATTGCTGGCCTCGTCTCGCAGTTTCCTCTTCTCGCGGTAAGATTCATAAATCTGCTCAGTCTGAGAAAAAGACCAAAAATTACTTGCATGATTATTAACTTTCTCCAAAGAAAGCAGCTTTTACAGTAATCTGTCTCTTCTAGTACATCTTGGTCCATCTACCCCTGGACTTCTTGTCCATGCTTTATTACCAAACTGCTGCACCTGCTTCAGGTTGAATGGACACCATCTTTACATCAAACCAGAGGTCTTGGATTTTATTGGGCCATTCCAGGACTTTTAACTGTTTTTTCCTTCAACTAGTGGAGTATTGCTTCACTGCTGTGTCCTTAGCTAGAAAGTGGATTTTCCATCCATTGTTCCTTTAACTCTGACCAGTTTCCAATCTTTAAAAAAAAATCATCTCTTAAATCAACTCTTTAACTTTAGGCACATCAAGAGGAACCCACACTAACACTGTCCATTTATCAATAACCACAGAGAAATTCATCCATCCATTATCTTTACCCACTTCTTCATTTTTGGGTTGTGGGGGTCACTGGTGCCCATATCCAGCCATCACTGTGCAAGGGGCAGGGGACACCCTGGACAGGTTGCAAGTCCGTCACAGGGACACTAGAGACAAATGGGACAAACAAACATTCACTCTCTCACTCACCCCTAGGGACAATTTAGAGTTACCAATCAGCCTAACATGAAGTTTTTAGTCTGTGGGAGGAAACCGGAATACCTGGAGGAAAATCCACGCATGCACAAAAAGAACATGCAAACTCCACCGAGAAAAGCCCCATCACCAGGATTTGAACCAGTGACCTGAACATTGAGAGGTGGCAGCTCTACCAACTGCGCCACTGTGCTGCTCTGACCCACTCAGAAGTGACTTGACAAAAAGATTCCAAAACAAAATAAAAAGGAGAAGGTCATGTTGACTAATTGGTGTTACCTTGCAGAAGTGAACCTCCAATGCGCCCATGTACGTCTCAGTCACCTTAGCTTGCTGTCAAAAGAAAAGTCAGAATTCTTCATGATATTCTTTCCCACTAGTCAGTGGACTATAGTTCTGCTCATCTGCTAACAGCTAATAAAGGAACACATTTTTTTGTTTAGCAGATTAGCGTTTTCACTAACTTTGGAAACCGTTAGCAGAATTAAATTCCGCTAAATTAGGTTTCACCAACTTTAAGTCCGCTAACAAAATTCCCAAGCTTGTTCCTGTCTGTTGTGGGCGTGTCTCAAAGAGTCCGTTAGGCACGCTATTGGCTGACTATGTGAACACATGACAAGATGTGATTGGTCGACACAGCTGCAACGGGAAGGAGACAAAGATATGTGGATACAGATTGAGACAGTTGTCTTAGCGGTTAGCGGCTGGTTAGCAGTACAGCATTTGCTACAGCTTTACTGCTTTACTGGTTTGGCGGTTTAGCGTTAGCAAAGCAAATTTTTTTAGTTAGCAAAATATGGGTTAGCTAAGCTAACTTTTAGGTTAGCGGTGCCCACCACTGCCACTGGTCGACTTCATATTGTCTTTTTTCTTCAAGTCTGGCTCATATCTTTAACAAACGTAATTCACAGTAGCTCACCTGGTCAAATTCATAAGGAAACTCCTGAGAAAAACAAAACAAAAACAAACATCAAGTCATCAGTGAAATCACCATCTTATTGAGAAGTCAACTATAAAACTGCCACAACATACCAGTCTGGAGTTCAGTTTAGATTTTTTTATTTCTTTGTTGATGTTATCCAAGTCTGTCTGGTGAACCTGAAGGCAAGACCTGGAAGGTCAGAGAATAGTTTTGGTTTGAGGGGGTTTGAGTTTGAATTCAAAGTTAAAGATAAGTTGCTGTTTAGATGTTCAAATAGCAGTGTGTGAACTTACAGAAGGCCTTTCTTTAAGGCATTGTAGACTTCATCCACTCGCACTGTTGGAGGAATTTTAGGGGGTCGGATGGACTTGGTAGACATCTTGAATAACTCACTGGGCTCTGTTGCTGAGACGATGGTAGCCAAACACTGGCCGGTTCCTGCAATTTTAGATTACCAAAACTGTCAAATATCCAAACACGAAATCAAAGCTACAATGCTGTATCGCAGCTCAGATCATATCAGTGGTGTAGTCTACGTGATACTCGGGTATATGGAGTACTGTATACCCACTAGAAAAACTTAAGAATTTCAGTATACCCACTTAAAAGTGCCCAATGGTACATGACATACCATTAGGTACATGTCATTGATACGTTAAACGACAGTTAAACACTTCTGTAACAATCTATTGGTGTGCAGTGCTTTTCTTTGATACTGTTTTATAAATTATATAACATGTTTTTAATACAAAGCCAGCTGTTGTACAAAGTTTGTTGTTCATTTATTCAAATATAAGCATCAGAGAAATTTGGAACTGTTCAATATGCTTAAAATCAAAATAAATTGACGGTTACACTTTACTAACCAGTGTACTTTGGTTTCTAAGCACGGTATGCCCACTACAAAAAATGTAGACTACACCACTGGATCATATCAACAAGGATAGATTTGTTGAGTGAGAGCCAGTCATGTTCGTGGAGGAGTAAAGGTTACAGGATTCTAGCTTGTATAACAGCCATGAAGTATCAAAGTAAATGGACCGATCAATCAATAGTTGTATTGTATACCTCAAAACAGACAAAGCCCACCAGTGAATCGCTCCATCCTGTTATCATTGATAAAGCAAAGACTCACCCCCCAACCAAGAGAGAGCATTCAAACTTGTCCAATTGAACACCATGAAATCAAAGTTGGAGCTGACTCTCATGCTGATCATGGCTTATAGAAGCCAACAGAACCAAACAATCTCCATCATCATCTGAACGGAGTCTGCTTTCGAAACAGCACCCATTAGGTATCTTTACTCTATAATTGTGCCTTGAGATCATGACCATGGACACAACAGAGAGGTAGCCCTGGAGGAGTTCATCTTGCCCTGGAAACAAGCTCAACTTTGTGCCGAGAATATAGACAAGTGCTATATATGTTGTCATCATTGTACATTCCCATACAATGACAATATTGTTTTCTTTGCACTTGGGATACACCCACATGGAGCAGTGGGCAGCTATGTAAGCACCCAGGGAGCAATTAGTGATTGGGTGTCTTGCTCAGAGACACTACAACATCTGGGAATGGCTGGGAGTCGAACTGCAACTTTCTGGTCCCAAGTCGGCTTCCCTACCTCTACCCCATCTTGGCCCAGAATATAGGCTTTGAAAATATAGACAAAGCACTTGCTTTGGTTATCGAGTTATGGATAACCAAATGGACAACCATGGTAAATATCACCTCAACACTCCGTATCTCTTGAAGCACCTCCCACTAATAAGGGAACACAGTCAACAATACACACATGGACTGTCACTGAACGATTAACTCTTTGGATCTCTGCAAAGGGGAAGACCTAGTCCATTGTTCCACGACCCGGACAAAAGCTACTACCAAGGTTCAACAACTGGTCAGATCCTTCCTTTCAACACCCTGCAATGAACTTCCCCAGAGAAGCTGAGCAGTAAATGGGTACATGTATTTTGAAACCACTGTATTGAAGTGATCTTTGGTAGTTTGTTCCTCTGTTGCACATTTACATGCATTGTCATTTCTTAATAACATAACCAATTAGATTGATCTAACAGGTTCCTGATTTTAGGTGAGACCTAAAGGCAACAGACAATGGTTCATCCTATCAGTAAGAAACTCCTTCTTTGCTGCCGGTCCTCACATCCAGCCAAGTCATTTGCTGACTTATTAACAAGGAATGAACCCACTGACATCTTATAACTATTCAAGTAAAACAAATAAAATGCAAAGAATGTTCAACACCTGCCGTCTTGCATGCCAAGGTTTTGACAAAGCACGCACATGATCAGTTAGTGCTCAGAGTATGTGCTGTTGATGAATCTTAGCTACTACAACACTAAATTTCAGCTCAGTATCTGTAAAAAATAACTGAGTTATGCCAATTTTTGTGTAGTTGTACTACTGGTCCTCTCACCTGTTGTCTCATGAAAATAAACTCACAATCTGGCAGAACTATTAACATCCTTATCCAAACTCCAAAACTAAGACCTTGCTGGAGTAAATCCCAATCAGCCTTCTGTCCAAATTATTATTTTTGGTTTAGATAAATTAATTGAATTGAGTC
Source organism: Garcialebias charrua (assembly GCA_038048925.1). Classification (NCBI taxonomy): domain Eukaryota; kingdom Metazoa; phylum Chordata; class Actinopteri; order Cyprinodontiformes; family Rivulidae; genus Garcialebias; species Garcialebias charrua. The sequence goes on along the minus strand of JBBPBX010007233.1, from coordinate 39,207 downwards.
AATATTCTACTTTAGATCCCTCAAGGGTTGATCGTTACTGGTACTTTCTTGTTTAAATGTAGCACATATGAGTAAGTGGAGGAAGAAGGGTGACATCATGATTAAGGATAATAATTTGGAGAATAACCAGTTTGACAAAGTAGTAAAGTAATTGCTAAAAGAATAAAGAACAATTTAAACATTAACTAATCAGTCAAGGGTTAATTCTCGTTTATTTAAGGCTAAATTAACTCTTGGAGCAGGAATTATTTTGGCTTTTAAACGCGCACAATTTTAGAAAAAGTCTAACTATTTGATAAATAAGTAGCGTAACGGACCCAAAGTTGCATCATGTCACCAGGTCTCAGCTCCTTACTGGGTCAGTGTTGAGGGCTCGAGCTTCCAGGGTTCTGCTGACCAATCAGACCAGGGTGCACCACAAGGAGAGGACTAGCCAGGCACGGCCCAAGGTAGCTGAAAGTCACTGTGACTGCTTCAGGATTGGTGTGTCAGCTGAAGAGAAGGTGTGGACAATCAGCAATCTTCAGCAGGCTTACACTTTTAGCCAAAAACGTGTCTCACAGTGAGAAAAACAACGTTTTATCTTCTGTAGTTACTGGAACTCTGCTTCTAACAAAAATTGTAACTGAGCAAACTTGTTGTTTTCTTTGCTCAGGAATAAACAAAGACAGACGTCAGACGAACATATCCGGACGGGGAAAACAGACAAACTGAAAGTGTCACATAAAACTTTGTGTGACACAGTATAGCTTATATAGGATCCACAACTTCTCATTCTTCACCATAATCCTCAGCACTGGCTCACCTCAGGGCTGTGTGTTGAGCACCCTCCTGTTTACTGTGCTCACATATAACTGTGCACCGACCCATCCGGGATGTCATATTGTAAAGTTTGCAGATGATGCAGCTGTGGTGGGATGCATCACAAACAATGGTGAGTCCAGCTACAGGCAGGAGGTGGAACACCTGGAGAGCTGGTGCAGGAGGAATAACCTTCACATCAATGTGAAGAAGACAAAGGAGATGATTGTGGACTTCAGAAGGAACAAACACACCCACACCCCACTGAACATAAGAGGATCTGCAGTGGAAGTGGTCTCCAGCTACAAGTACTTGGGTGTACACATGAATGATAACCTCAGCTGGAGCAACAACACCACCAGCCTGATCAAGAAAGGTCATCAGAGACTCTACTTCCTCAGACGGCTGAGACGAGCTGGTCTGAGTAGCTCAGTCCTCACCTCCTTCTACAGGTGTGCAGTGGAGAGCATCCTGTGCTCCAGCATCAACGTGTGGCATGGAGGCTGCACAGCTGCAGAAAGAAAAGCTTTGCAGAGAGTGGTGAAGGCTGCACAGAAGTCTGTTGGAGTCAGCCTCCCCACCATCACAGACATCTACACCTCCAGATGCAGGAAGAGAGCCACCTGCATCATGAAATACCTCACTCACCCAGCACACACACGTTATGCCCCGCTCCCCTCAGGCAGGCGGTTGCAAGGCATTAACTGTAGAACCACTAGACTGAGGAACAGCTTTTACCCTGAAGCTGTTAGACTCATAAATCTCTAACCAGGATAATCAATGTAATTATTTTAATTGGTGATATGTGACTTATCTGTGCTGCTGATTATCCATGCTGCTGATCTCATGCTGATGATTATTTCATGCTGCTGTATTCATTCATACCCATCTGCTCACACAGACTCATGTTCGGCTGCTGTTGTTTTGCCGTATTATTAGTGTCTAGCGTATATCTTAGATATTTTAGCGCACCGTTTGTATATCTTAGTGCATATCTTGGATCCTATATACAGTTTCTTTTTATACTGTACTTCATTTTATACAGTACTTGATATTTTTGGAACCCTGAGTACAAAATTTCGTCCCACCTAATGTTCCACATGTGGGGAGAATGACAATAAACTTGAACTTGAGCCTGGTAGATAACCTAAAGGTCAGAGGTCATAGTTAGGGGACTACATCTTCATGATCATCAATTTCTCACATTATTCTTAGTGTTAGTTTATTTAGTCTTGTGGTGATTTTATTGTTCGTTGTTGATTTTTACTTTGATTTAGTTTATTTTTGTAATTGAATTTAAGAAAGGCAAATTTGATTTCTTTATTCATAACTTGTGATTGAAATTTCCCCGTAATTTAACAAATTCTGACCACACGTGTTGCGATTTAATAAACCAAGAGTGAACAAATTTAATAACCTAATGACTGAATTCCTACAATAATCAATTTGTTATTGGTCACTAAACTGATTCGGATGTCGCCCATCACCCTTCATGTTGGATTTTTAGTCTTAAGGTCTTAAGATGAAAAAGAAAGAAAGGAGGCCCAGACATGTTGTTCAGACCTCCTTTAAACACAGATCAGTTAGCGCTTGAACATGTTGTGAATGACTCTCAGCTACTACCACACCAGATTTCAGCTCAATATTTATAAAATTAGCCGAGTTATATACATTTTTGTGTTACTCTGTGACAACCGTCTTGGGGTGGGTTCACTCCAAACATTAATCAGTGTCATCCAGTGAATAATTTCCGAAAGTTTCATTAATATCTGTCCATCAGTTCTGGAGATATTATGCTAACAGATAAATGAACACATTGCAGACACAAACCCCCGAGAAAGAGTTGCTAATTTTATAACATGAACAAGAAGTATTAGCATGAAACAACAATATTTAGCTGATATTTGAGAGACAGAGCAGCTAAAATGCAAAAACTCCCATTTTTCTATCTTAAAGGGTGAGCGTTCTTCAGAAACACAAATAAAAAATTTAAAACTGTTTATTTCAATCTATTTGCTGCTTTATGACTTCCACATTCTGTTTCAGCTCCTTAAATAAACAAGTCTGGAAGGTTTCAATTATTTTAATTATGATTTTTTTTTTTGTACCATAAAATTATCCAGGTAAACATATACAGTATGTTAACATGTACTTATACATGCAGTAAGCTGTCTATTTATTATCCAACACGCCAAAATACTACAGTAGTAGAATGATAACTCATAACACGAGTCCATGTGCTGTTTTAATATCAATATTTAAAAACTACATCTAGGTTTTGGGAAAATCAAAATCTTACTCACCTGAACCATCTGCATGCACAGAGGAAAACAAATCTGTGAAACCTCATCAAGGAAACTTGAGTTTACGAGGGAAAAAAAAACGAATAGGCAGGGCAAAAGAACAGGAAATATCGTGAAACAAGACAAGTAAGTTTTCTCCAGCTAGACACACGACCTGTTGCAAGAGGAAACAGTGAGGAATGCTGCAGAACCAGCATGAGGGACAACCGGTTACCAAGTTTTGTTCGTGACATAAACAGTAAAAAAAAAAAAGTCTTCAAGCGTTGTCTAAAGACAGCAGGAGTTTTATTCATCATTAATAATGGTAAACTATAACCCATTCCCAACCACAAGGCCTCAACCTCAAATCTGGAATTGTTTTATAAGTTTTAAAATAGAAAAACAAGCTCAACAAGGAATCAAACTTGCTTTTTCCCATTAATGTGTTATAAAATTACTGCAATAGTTTAATTACTGGCAGAACATTTTAGTTAGCAGGGGCACCACAAAGAAGGGGGACCAAAGGGGGCAATAGCCACTCTAAAAAATAAAATAAAAAAAGAAGTAGTCCCCTTATCCTCCACATAACTTTGTTTACCTGTGGAAATAACCGAAGTGGCTGAAACAGGTCAAAAATATTGAAGTCCATGAAAGAGCCATTCAGGATGAATGATTTTGACAGCTTTCATTAAGATTTGTTGCGCAAAGTATGCAGATTAAAGTGATTTGTTTTTGTTGAGCGTCATTTTATCAATATATCTGGAAAACTTGTAAACTCTTTCAAACTGCACCGTTTGATAGTGGTTCGGATAATCTTTTATGTTAGATTTCGTGTTTTTAAGTTTGAAGTACCTTTAGGGTTTAACGTTTCTTTCAGTTATTTCTATCATAAATTTATTTTACCTGTAAGGACCGACTGAACCCAGAGTGGTACGAGACCAGAACAGAGGCAAAACTCAAGAGTAACAATTAGAACAGTGTTTATTATGTACAGGTGAAACGGAACACTTGGGGTCTTGGGAGTGCCTGGAAGAGAGAACAGGGTCAGGGTCCTTCTGGTGGGACAGGTGGATCAAAAGGTGGGACAGGTGGATCAAAAACTGGTGCTCTGTTTGTTATCTTACAGGGGGATGTTGGGTCGAGGTTCTGAAAGGACTCAGGACTCCAGAGTGGTTTGGCAGGCGAGTGGCAACAAGGCAGGAACTGGCAGAACGGGAATCAGGATCCAAGGATCACAAAAACTGTGGACACAAGATCAAAGGTAAGAACTCTTATCAGATTGATATGCACTGGCTGAAGTCATAAATACCGATTGAGGTACAATGCTCCAGCATTGGATCTCACTGGACTGCAGCCTTAAGTAGTGGAGCTCCTCATCAGATGGATGACCGTCAGCTGGTGTCAATTGGCGGCCATCTTGGAAGGGGGCGGCCATCTTGGAAAGGGCTGCAGACAGTGGGATTCCGACATTACCAAAATATTCAGTAAGCAGTTGAATTTACAAACCAAAGGAAGGACATCGGATATCTGGGTTTATGCAATGAATGAGCAACTTTTTTAGGGCACACACAAAAAACAAAACAATATAACTACGAGCAGCTTTACATCTGTCTGTCTGGGCTTTTTTTTAGCTAGCATATGGAAAACCCTGCTATATCCCCTCTCTACCACTGGGTGGCGGTAACTCACCAATTCCACCTTTAAAACTCCACATAAACAAGGAGAAAAAGTCCTGATGTACAGATAAGTTCAAACTTTTTTCATGGACTTCCGGGAAGATGGCGGACAAGCTAGTCATGCTTCTCTAAGCTCCCTATGAGGTCCCGACTGTAAGTAAATTTATGAAGTAAACTACTAAGAAATATCTAAACCATCAGTACCCAGCTTGAAGCATGAAGAAGAACAACAAGTTTATGCCATCGGATGGCAAGTCTCCGCTTCCTAAAACCTCGGATAAGGATCACGGCTATGCTGTGCCAATGGAGTCTTCTGCTGCAGCTAGCAAACGGGAGCGCGAAGCTAACACCCCGATCGGCACTCCTGAAAAAAAGACTCACATGGAAAAAAGATCAAAAGGTACGCCACAGGAAGAAATGAACACTGAGGCTATTTTGAGCGCTATAAGTGCTTTGGCACAGAAAGTAGATGACCGCATGGAAGAAGTTGGCACACAAATGAAACAGCATAGTGCTATGCTAGCAGCTATTGCTAAGTCGGTTCAGCTCAACTCAGAGGAATTAAAAGAAAGCAAAAAGAAAATAATTGAGTTGGAAAAACAAGTGGATACACTCTCCAATGAGTACACGCAGCTGAAAGAAAGAGCAGTGTTTCCCCTACCATTATACAAACGGGGTGCCCCACCCCGTCAACAGAACTGAGCACCCCGCCTACCAAACCAAACTTGACCCCCCACCTACCCACCCGACACTGGCATAGCACTAAACTAGCAGCGCAAAACAGGCTTTCTAGCTAAAAAGCTAAAAGGAGCATTCACGTTACCTCTTCCCTCATGCTGAATGCCCCCCGCCCCCACTCATAACAAGCTGCACTCAGACATGTGACTGTCCCCCCATCAACAAAAATCATGGATAAGATGAGCACCCCACCATGGCAAATTAACTAGGGGAAACACTGAAGAGTCCTGAATAATGAAAGATATAAAAGACGGTGGTTCCTCCGTTTAAAAGGAAAAGTCTACTGAGAACATCCGAGAAGAAGTGGTGGCACTTCTGTGCAAAATTGCACCTGATTTGGCTTCAAAGATGGTCGAAGAGGTTGATGTGGTACACAGAGTGGGTCGGAAGGTGGATAACAGAGACAGATAGATCATCATTCTGTTTGGGAGACGTACCGTGAGAGATGACATTTGGAGGAGAACCAAAACTTCTCCCATCTGCAAGGAAGCAGGAGTTCGCTTTGCTGAAGATTTGACACCAGAAGATTGGAAAGCGAGACAAGCACTTTGGCCTAAAATTGAAAAAGCAAGAAAAGAAGGCAAAGCTGCAGGCTTCAGGGGCCCGTTTGGTTTCATCGAAGGCAAGTGAATCATGGACAATTCTTCAGCTGGAAACTGAGATATAGTAGTAATATTATATCACTATTATTATAATAATAATAACTGAGACTGCTCTGCCTCCCCTCCCATTTGAACTGCCTTAACACTAAAACTTTCTCACATATTATCACTCAACACAAAGTTTTTAACACTAGACTCTGTGTCACCAAACGGGTTTTCACTAAACTCTCGGTCATGTGCTCATACAGTTTGCACTACTTCTCATACTTGCACTAATGTCTGTATTACATCACTGCCTATAATCATAATACTGTTTACATTCTCTGTTTACATTTATTAATACTGTTTACTTTTATTACTACTGCTTACATGTAATTACTACTGTTTACATTTATTTACACTACTCTAATATCTACACCACTGCTGGTACATATACAGTGTGCTCTGAACGGTCTTATTTAGGGATGCCCAATGTGCCTTACTGCATATGCCACTTTTTGCCTCTACAACAACATCAACTACTACCTCATACATATACTGTGTACATTGACTCATACGCTGCTTTGCCACTTTGCAAATGTCAATGCTAGAAACCTTTAGTTTATTTTAGTTATACTTTTTATACTCTTTTTTTATACCACTATGCAAAAAAAAACAAAAAAAAAAAAAAAACACAGGACAGTGTTAGTTTTACTATTTTTATGCTTATGTCTATTATTATATGTTTCAGTGTTTCAATGTTTAGATGTTTACTGTTGCACCGAGGGACTGAGAGAAACGCAATTTCGGTCCTGTGTATGTCCTGCACTGTACATATTGCAGATCTGACAATAAAGTTGACTTTGACTTGACTTTGACTTTTGAGTTATACTAGTAATTAGCAGGGTATGGTAGTGGTAGTAGTATGGTAGTGGACAGTTCTGTTAATGGGACCTCTACCTCAAGGTTTTTTCTTCCACTCTCCTAATCCATTTGTTTATGTGTTTATGTGTTCTATTTTTCAGTTAAAAACAGATTTTTCTTTTGTTTCTTTTAACACAAGGGGACTAAAAGACTCACTTCAACGAAAAGCAGTTTTTTTGTTTTGTAAAGGACAACAAGCACACTGCACCTTTTTACAGGAAACTCATTCTGATGCATCTGACACAAAGTTCTGGTCGCAGCAATGGGGAGATAAAATTCTCTTCAGTCATGGGACAAATAGATCGGCTGGAGTCGCCATCTGCTTTTTCAGATGTCCGGGTAAGATTCTGAGCCAAAGAGCGGATAAAGATGGACATTGGGTAGCTTGTGTTGTGGAAGTCGATAATGTACCCATAATTTTGTTAAACATTTATGGTTATAATAATGATCAATCTAATAGAAATCTGTTACATCAAATAACGTTGGTTATTGCAGAGTTCACTGCCATTTTTCCTACAGATCATATTTTAGTGGGCGGAGATTTCAACTTAGCTCCTGATGAATGGATGGACAGATGGCCTTCACTGAGGGTAAAGGAAACTCTAAATCCTATTCTTAAAGATTTTGTTAATAATACAAAACTGTTGGATGTCTGGAGGGCGCAACACAGTGGAGTCAAACAGTTCACCTGGCATAAGCCTAATGGTCAAAGCAGATCTCGTATAGATTATTGGCTGGTTTCTGCTGCAGTCCTAGAGTGTGTTAAAGAAACAGAGATAGCAAACTGTCCTTTAAGCGATCACTGCATCGTCAACTTAAAACTACAAACACTAAATAGATGTTACAAACCTAATAATAACTGGAAATTCAATGCAAACCTTCTTACAAACTTAGAGTTCTGTCAATTTATTAAGGAACTTATCCTAAATATATCAAATGACAATTCTATTGCGACACCAATTCTTAAATGGGAATACTTAAAATATAGCATTAGAAAGTATTCAATTAAATTTAGTAAAGAATTAAATAGAAAAAGAAAAACAGAAGAGACAATGGTGATTAAAGATCTTATGTCGCTTTATAAAAAACTAAGTTGGAGTAATGGGGATAAAGATGCAATAAACAAATTACAATCTAAATTAGATGAGATTTACATAAATAGGGCAAAAGGCGCTTATGTAAGGTCCAGAGCCAGGTGGATTGAAGAAGGAGAAAAGAATACTGCCTTCTTTTGCAACTTAGAAAAACGTAGACAGAAATATAATGCAATCAATAGTCTTATGATTGATGGAGTGGAATGTTCTGAGACTAACACAAGAAGTATTTAATTTCTATAGCAATCTTTATACATCTTCACATACAGAACAAGTTACTTCATCCTTTTTTGAAAAAATAAAAAATGTGATTCCTGTTATTGATGATAATTTAAAAAAAATCTGTGATGAGGAGCTAAAAATCTCTGAATTTGATATTGCTATAAAGAGCATGGCGTCTGATCACGCCCCCGGGCCAGACGGACTTACAGCTAACTTTTATAAACATTTTTGGGAGGAATTAAAACCTCTGTTGTTCCAAGGAAACTATGAAACAAGGCGTAATTAAGCTAATCCCAAAACCTGGTAAAGATAAGAAAAATTTAAATAATCTAAGGCCTATCACATTATTGAATACAGACTACAAGATCCTAACAAAAGTTCTGGCAATGAGATTAAAAACGGGCCTACCTGGTATAATCAGTCAAACTCAATCCGGCTTTCTCAAAGGTAGATCCATCCATAATAATATTCGCCTGGTTCTGGACCTGATTGATTATAGTCACTTAATAAAAGATGATGGTTTTATGTTGTTTTTAGATTTCCACAAAGCATTTGATTCTGTGGAACATCAATTTATTGTTAATACTTTGAGTCATTTTGGATTTGGAAATAATTTTCTCAGTATGATCACAATGTTAAACACTAACATTAATAGCTGTGTGTCTCTACCTCAGGGCACATGCCCCAGATTTAAAGTAGAAAGAGGTATCAGACAAGGATGCAGTATTTCGCCTTTATTATTTATTATAGTCACGGAATTACTATCATTAAAAATTAATAATTCTAATATAGAAGGTTTGGTAATAAATAACCAGAAAATTATCATTAGCCAATTTGCAGATGATACAACCCTCTTCCTAAAAAATAAAGAACAAATTCCTCTAGCTTTAAAGGAAATAGAGTTGTTCTCTCAAGCCTCAGGGCTGCAGCTAAATATAAACAAATGTGAAATTATGAGTATCCATAACTGTTCTGAATCTTCGGTTTCCAATATTCCAGTTAAAAATGAAATAAAGTATTTAGGAATGTTGATTACTAAGTGTCAAGCTACTAGTGTAAGAAAAAATTTACAAGACAACATTGATAAATGTGGCAAAACATTAAATAATTGGCTTCAGAGAGATTTGACGTTGTTTGGTAGAACATTATTAACAAAAACTGAATCCTTATCCAGGTTGACGTATCCTGCATATTCATTAGCCATCCCCCCAAATCTCATTAAACAGATTAACAAAATAAATTTTAACTTTATTTGGAAAAACAAACACCATTACATTAGAAAAAGTGATTTGCTAAAAAATTATGAGGAAGGTGGTATTAAGGCAATTGATTTTGAAATCATGAATGGTACTTTAAAAATTAGATGGCTTCAGTCCCTTCTAAAAAACGGTGATCTTATTTGGTTTGCTATACCGTCATTCATATTTCAGAAAGTAGGAGGTATTGAGTTGTTATTGAAATGTGATTTTGAATTATCTAAACTCCCCCTACAGCTCTCTGCTTTCCATAAACAGGTTTTGTTACAGTGGAAGTTGATGTTCAAACACAATTTCAGCCCTCATAATGTCCCACTATGGAACAACAGAGCAATTCTATGGAGTAGAAAATCTATATTCATAAAAGATTGGTGGAATAAACAAATATGGTCAATCACTCAATTACTAGATGGAAATGGTGAAATTTTAAGTTTGGAGGAATTTAACAGGAAATATGGAATTGTTTGTTCATTAACATTGCATTGATGTTTGGGGGAATGCGTGTAAAACAATCACAAAACCTATTTTTGTATTACAGAAAAGAGCTGTAAGAATTATCACTAGAAAGCATTATCGTCATCCATCAAGTACATTATTCTATCACCTAAAGTTATTGAAGTTCCATGATTTGGTAGACTATAATATCTTATCAGTTATGTATAGAGCTCAAAATAATGCATTACCTTTAAATATCCAAATACACTTTGTTAAAAGACAAAGTTGTTATAATCTTAAGGGGACAGAGTTGTTTGTAAAACCACAATTCAGAACCAGTTTGAAGGGACGTTCTACCTCAATCCAGGGAATTAGATTATGGAATGGCTTGGAGAATGTAGTTAAAAATGCCAAGTCAATGTTTACATTTAAAAAAATGATCAAAACAAATGTGTTAAAAAAAATGAAATAGCGTAATGTGTATTGTATCAATTAGAAAATTAGAAAGAGTTAGTCATTTTGTACTGTTGTTAATGTGTATTGTATCAATTAGAAAATTAGAAAGAGTTAGTCATTTTGTACTGTTGGTTGAAAAAGTTGGTTGAAGATTATTATTGTTTACATGGCTGATTATTGTTGTTTAATCTGATTGTTGTAAATAAGGGGCAGATATAATAAGATTTATTCTTCTTTCTGCTACCTTTCATTTTTTTACATTTTGTACACTATCATTTAATGGGATTGTCTTGTATTATTTCTTCTGTAAAAAATGAACAAATTTAATAAACATAAACATAAACATAAACATAAGAAAGTATTACATAGCATCCCTGATGTCCTTTTTCAGTCAATTAAAAACAATTGATCTCATCCCTATATTCCAAGACTCCATAAGATTCAAATTGAGTATGTGGACATTAGGGAAAATAAATGCAACAACAGGTTTTTAAACCAATATTCGATAAATAACATGTACCCAGGAAGAACAAAAAGCACAGCCCTATTACAAACTTTTAACAATTCTACAAGAGTCAAAATAAGAACAAATTATTTGAGATTTCCGATTCCTCCTAAACTTAAAGAACTACATTTTAAATTTATAAATAACATATATCCTTCAAATCAATTCTTAAAAGAGAGATTTAATTTTAATGTAGAAAATTGTGGTTTTTGTAAGACTCAATTGGAAACAACTAAACATTTGTTTTATGAATGTAAAGAAGTATTGAACTTGTGGGAACAACTTCACACTTTCTGTCTGCTAAGGGAATAAACTTGGATTTTGTTTCCTTAGAAAATATTCAATTTGGTTTATTCATTAAAGATAAAAACTTAGAATTTATTGTAAATGTTCTGATTATTGTAACAAAATACTATATCCATAAATGTCGATACGCAAAATGCTCCCTTTCTATCAGTGCTCTAAAAAATGATATTTCTTTTTTCAAAAGTTGTCTAAAAAAGATGCAGAATGCAAATGCAGTAAAATTATATGAGTTAATGGAAGTTTTTTAGTTTCTAGCCCCCTGATTTGTATGTTTTTTTATTTATTGTTATTTTTATTTTTTTTATTTTTTCATCTTTTAATTCCTTTTTTATTTTTATTTTTTTTATTCTGTGAAGGACTTATTTTAAGTATTATTAAGACTTTCTTGAACCTTTGCAATCATAATGTATTATAGTCTTTAGGAGATGTGATTCTTGTATGATATATTGTTGGTGTTTTTGACATGTTATTGTGAGATTTGTCATTGTTACTTTTATTTATTACTAATAAAAATAAATAAAAAAAAGTTCAAACTTTTTTCTTTCTTTCTTTTTTGAACTTTATTGAACACAAGCACACAACAAAAAAAGAACAAATAACACTCTCAAATTGCCAAAACAAAATGCCAAAACTCCATTCCGGATGCTTGGAAAACAGTCTTTGTTCTTCCTTTGCTGAAGGGAGGTGATCCCACCTCACTGAACAACTTATCGACCAATCTCTAAACTCTGCATTTTGGCCAAGGTTCTAGAAAAACTGATACATTCTCAAATCAAAAAGTATTTGGTCTCATTTAACATCTTACCTCTCCATCAATCTGGTTTCAGGAAACAACACAGCACAACAACTGCTTCACTGAAGGTTCTTAATGACGTTGTTGAAGCATTGGATGCTAAGGATTATTGTGCAGTGCTGCACTTTTCTTAGACCTGTAAAACTTTTGACACTGTGGATCATAACATCTTGTGTCATTAGCTCTCAGAAATCGGTTTCTCAGATCACACCATTGGTTGGTTCTATAACTATCTTTCCGATCGGAGGCAATGTGTTCAACATAACGGTACTTCTTCCAGTTATTTAACGGTCAATAATGGTGTACCACAAGGCTCAGTCTTAGGACCAATAACCCTCTTTATAATCTACATAGGTAATGTAGGTCAGAGCATCCCTGATGCATCCTTACATTTCTATGCTGATGACACAGTTGTTTACTGCCGAGCTAAAACAGTTACTAAGGCTTTCCAGCTTTTGCAATCCACTTTTGACATCATTCAGTCAGACTTTATGTTCCGTCTCAAACTTGTCCTAAATGCTGATAAAACCAAAGGGATGCTTTTTTCAAACAGGAAGTCGGTCCCAGCAGTTCTTACTCTGATTTTATCCTCAACTGGTGTCCCTATTGAGTTTGTTGATTCCTATAAATATTTGGGTATCCTGGTCGATTCACATCTCTCTTTTAAACTCCACATGGAAAACCTAGTAAAGAAACTGAAAGTTAAACTGGGTTTCGTTTTCAGAAACAGATCATGTCTAACACTGAACGCTAGGAAACACCTTGTAACTGTGACTTTCCTTTCCTCCATTGATTACGGTGACATTATCTACATGAACACTCCTACAAGCACCCTGCAGATGTTGGATGCTGTCTATCATGGTGCACTAAGATTCATAACTTGCTGTGATTATCGTACCCACCACTGCACCCTGTATTCACTGGTTAACTGGACATCACTAACTTCACGCAGACTCTTCCACTGGTACATTTTCATCTTTAAATCACTTCTTGGTCTGCTGCCCTCATACATCTCCTCCTACATGTCTCTGCATGAGTGCAGCTACAGCGTGCGCTCAGGACATGATTACCTGCAGTGTTCCGTCAGTGAGAACTGAACTTGGCAAAAGGGTCTTCTCCTACTCTGCTCCTGCTTCAAGGAATATCTTACAAAGAGAGAGAAATGCAATTTCAATCCTGTGTATGTCCTGTACATTGCAGTTCTGACAATAAAGTTGACTTTGACTTTTGACTTTGACAAAAAGATCTGAAGCTCTCAACCTTAACTTCTCTAAATGGTTTTCAGAATCTGTTGGAATCCTGGCAAGAACCAATGCAGACATGTTCCTGTTTTTAGTTTTCTACATTTGCCTTTTAATCTATCTGTTTTGCTACTTTGACATCTTTCTTAAACTTGTTTAAAAAAAATCTGTATGCTTCTCTTACGATTGTCTATTGTTGTCGCTGTTGTCATAATTCTTTGTTGAAACCAGGTCTCTCTTGTAAATGAGTCCTCGAAGCTCAATGGGATTAAAGCTGCTATCTGCGATTTCTGTATGACCAAAACACTTAGAAAAATGTTGAACAGGGAAAGCATTCTGCTCCCTCCCCCTCAGAGCCATATATGGCTGCTCCCCCGTGGTCTGTTGAACTTGACATAAGCTCCGCCTCCTGCTGCAGTCTCTCGGAGCCGCTGCATATTCTGTGTTTATATGTTAATAAAACGTTCTAAAAAATAAAACCATGGAGAGCTGGTCCAGCACACCAGAAGACCAGAAAATCTGCAGGGACTCGGGCAGCAACGTAAAACCCGAGTTTAATTCTCTCGTGAGTGACAACCTGCCATTTCCTCATCAGTGCAGTCAGCGGAGGGAGAGGAGAGGAGGAGGAGGGAGAGGAGGAGGAGGGAGCGATTACTTGACTTTTGGCAAAAAAAAACAAAAGAAAATTTCAAACAAGGGATGAAGAAGTGGAATTTAATACATGTGTGTCACATATAAAACAGTCCTGCATCACTTTGAATGAGAACATGCGCAGATGCTCGCTGTCTGCGCACTGGGACAGGTGGGGGCGTGGGTTGGGGCGTGAGAAGCTCTGTTGAGGACAACTGGAACGCAGCTTTATTGGCTGATTAAAAACTCTTGTTTTTTTATTGGCTGGTTAACCGAGGGGTGCTCTGGTTTTTATAAATGCTTTTATTACCACCGGGAGACGCCAGAGGACTATAGTTTTTTTTTTTTCAGATATTACCTGTCAAACATCTATCTTTCATTACATAGTGGCAGAGTGAAGAAATATGTTTAAAAAATAAGTTACATCCTGTCAAAATAAAGGTTGAATGAAAAATTACAAAATGACACATATAAACATGTGAAGAATCCTCTGTCATACCTCCTGAGGTCAACATTTGCATAAACAGGATAGACTTTAAAGTAACATTATTAGGAGCAGAGAATTAGCAAAAATATGAAAAAGAATAGAAGCAAAGAAAGAACTATTAAAGTAAAATTATACATATCTACTCAAACAATTCGTTAGAAGGCTGTATTATCTGAGCGAGGTCATAAAAGAAAGCCTTTTTACTTGTGTACAGTAAGTTCAGTCGTCCATGTAAATAAATAAAACTGCTTTTGGCTGTTTTAAGTAAACTCTACCTAGCAACAGTCCATCCTGATTTTATCATTGGTGGAATTAGCAGTCACGTGATTACCTGGGCGGGGCTTACTGTTAGCTGTTTCCTGATGCACGCTCTGTAACATTTTACTTTCGATTTTGGTCGCTGCGTACTTTTATTTGTCCGTTTTGTCCGAAGTAGAGACATTTTATTTTTTCTCAAGAAATCTTCTGAAGGAGGAGAAACCATGAAGGAGTTCGTGTTCGTCGCTGTTCTTCTCTGCCTTTCGAATTTCGCCTCGGCGAAAAAAGGTAATAAATTTATGGTTTCATGTTTTAATCATGGCTGCCAGGCGGAAGAAGGAAAAGCTGGCAGCAAATTTCTGGTCTTAACAATAAATATAACCTTAAATCTTTGTTCAGGTTGTTAAAAAATAAAATAGATAACATCTAACTTTGAGAAGTTTGTGTCATAATAGTTGAGCTGTGACGTCACATTAATAGATATAAACACTATAAATAAACACAATAAAATAAAACAAAAAGCAACAATTAAACAAAGATATATGTAACAATACAATAAACAATATCATACATATGGTCTGATTATGAGACATAGAATTTTGTCAAAATAGTTCTAAGCTTCTGATGCAATGTATGTTTTTAAGTCAGATTCTTCAAAATTATTGCCCCTAACAAACAAACAAACAAATAGGACAGTGTTTTTGTGTGGTAGACAAAACTTACACACAATTTAAATGTTCTTAGTTTTCATTCGACATGGATCAGGTTAAAATAAAACACATTATATACATTTAAATTGATTTTTCCACATTTATGTACAAAATTGCACATCAGTTTTTTGTGGTTTCAAAATATTTAAGTAAGTCAAATCCCCTTCCTCTGCACTGTCATATTTTTTAAGGCTTGTACCATGTTTAATCAGACTTAATCTTAAAAGCTATTTGTGTGGAAACAAAAGGTGCACAGGAAAGTACCTGTCATTACCAGTGGGGAGTGGTTAAGTCATTCTTTTGCCAACTTGTGCGTAGAGGTTGTCACTTTGTACTCACGTTTACAACATAAACCTCCTGTTGGTACATGTTTTTATTGGATTCAAATACAACCAGATATACCCCAAATTAATAATGACCACTGACATAATATAAAGTTTGTTCCCCAGCCGGTCGGGGTGGATGGCCGCCTGTCCTGAGCCCGGTTCTGCTGGAGGTTCCTTCCTGTTAAAAGGCAGTTTTTCCTTTCCACTGTCGCCTGTGTGCTGCTCAGGATGAGATAGTCGACATAGTCAGCTGGCTTCCTTAGATAACTTTTTACTAATTGGCATTTTTTTTAAATGTATATGAATGTTTTTGTACAGTGCCCTGAGACAACATTTGTTGTGAATTAGGGCTAGATAGATAAATTAAATTCAAGTGAGTATTTCTAGATTGAACTAAATATATATATTTAAAAGTCTTCAATTTAATTCAAATTCAATTCACAATACAGGTAGTCCTCGACTTACGACGGAGATCCGTTCCTACTCTGCGTCGTAAACCGAATTTCGACGTAAGTTGGAACATACGTACATACTGAACCATATACGTACAGTACTGTATTTTACCAAGCACTTAGCCTATCCTAACAAAGTACCCTACATAATTATCAAAAAACACATACATTTGGGAGCCATAATGAAGGGGAAAAAGTAGTTAATTTCCTACTGGTATGCTGGTGAAGCCTTTCCTCCATCCCTCCTCCGTATTCTCTATTGCGTTTACGTCGTAAAACCGCCGTCCAGCTCTGTCCATCCTCCATATTAGTTTACGACGTAAAACCGCGTTCACAGTACAGTTTTTGTTTGTTTTTTGAATGTCCAGAGGACCAGACTTAGCTTTTTTAGAGAGTACAGGGTAGAAATCCTCCGCAGCTACGTTTAAAACGTAAAACCGGAAACTGCGTAACTCGGCTTTTCAAAATAAAATTTCAAAATATTATTATATATATATATTTTTATGGGAGATGCGTCGTAACCGCGAAACGTCGTAACTCGAGACTGTCGTAAGTCGAGGACTACCTGTACTTTATTAATCTCAAAGGGAATTTAATTGTTGATGTAGATCATCCTGGTTTCATTAGAGTTGTTCTAGATGCTGATGACTGTGGGCAGGAAGGCTCTCTTAGAGCGGTCCGTCCCACAGCACATCCAAAGAAACTGGCTGCAGATGCAGATCCGTCCGCCAGCAGACCTCTCGCTCCTCGTGGGCAGCAGGACTGCCTGAATAATAATAATAATAATTTTATTTAAAAGCGCCTTTCAGGACACCCAAGGACACTTGCTTTAGCAGTCGCCGTGAATGCCAAGAAGAACTCCTCCCTCAGCGATGACCATTCCTTCCAGTGGCCTGCTTAGCCCCTCGTCGCCGTGGACAAAAGTGCATGTGCCGGGGGGACGATCTCGGTCCTCCCACTGTCACAAGCCGTGTTTCCGGCCACTTCCAAGACCTCAGTGGTCAGGCTCTCAAGCGCTGCCTCCAGGTAGACGGGAATGCATCCACGGTGCCTCCTTTTCAACTCGTTTGGGATTTGGGGCTGTAGTTGAGGTATTGTTTGAGCTTTGAGATGTTAATCAGCTGCTCCCAGTTGTAAAAACCACCTTGTTGTTATGGTTACGCATCATAACAAATGTTTAAAAGTTAAAAAAAAAAATCTAAAATGTACTCCGGTAGATTAAACCATCAACAATGGGGCGGCTGCCATGGTGGGAACAAAACGGTTCAAGTTACCGGACTCCAAAAAAGTGTCAAATGGGGAAAGTTAATGCAGTGTGGCTTCTTAAAGATCAATGATTAAGTTATTATCTGCTTTTCTGTCATAAAAGGTGTTGGTTGAGCTGCTACTACAGCACAGGAATATTAAAGATTGTATAAAGTCTGAAGATAAAGGATATAATTTTTCTGTAGGAACGAGAGAGTACAAAGTACAAGTTACTGACAACTATCGTCTGCAGAAGGCGTTAATATACTGTAATAAACAATATTCTCAACTGAGGCATGGCCACGGTTTTTAATTACAGTTTTAATGCTTCACATTTCTTCTCAGCTGGCCAGAAAACACGACCTTTGAGGCATTAAGACAAAGAGTGTCCTCTGATTGGACATTTCCAACAGGTGTCGTTATCATGGTACAAGCAGCGTCTTACACAGAGACGTCAGCGGTCAAAGTAAAACAATGAGAGAAAACTTTTGTTGTGACGTTTATATTTAGTGGCTAAACCTTTATATATATATATATATAAATTTTAGTTAATATGAAATAGGGGTGCCAATCTCTCAGTGTCTGGAGAATCGATTTGATTCCGATTTTTGGTGTCAAGATTCGATTCAAAATTGATTTTTCGATTCATAAACTATTTTTGATTCAGAAACGATTTTTCTATTAAAATGGTCATAAATTTAGTTTCAGTTTTGTAACTGACAATCTGAAAAGAATAAACAACAATGTAAACAAATGGAACATTTATTTAAAACAATAATTTTAAACTGAGAATATTAAACAACAATGTAAACAAATAGAACATTTATTTAAAACAATAATTTTAGGTTCTGTACTGTATCAATTTTTTGCATAATTTGATATTTATACCAAAAATAGGAACAAATTATACAGGAATGCATTAAATTCTGTAACTTAAATTACCAGTACAGTATTAGGTTAGCTTAGTTGCCTGGACTTCTCTAAAACAATAAAAGAAAAATCTAGGAACAAATAATTCATCCATCCATCATCTTTACCCACTTCTTCCTTTAAGAGTCACGGGGGTCACTGATGTCCATGTCCAGCCATCACTGTGCGAGAGGCGGGGGACACCTGGACAGGTCTCCAGTCCATCATAGACAAATAATTATATATATATACAGTATATATATATATATAT
>JBBPBX010007232.1:5000-61400 GCA_038048925.1 Garcialebias charrua | reverse complement strand
TTTGTCTGAAGTTCCTCTTTTTATCTTCAGATATTTAAGAGTTTTCTTTTGAACTTGGCTCTCTTTTTACTCATTTTCAGTCCAATACTTGATTTAAAAATAATAATAATAATAATAATATTAATAATAATAATAATAATAATAAATAATAATAATAATAATAATAATAATAATAATAATAAACAAAATAAAGTTCATTAAAGTGTTTATTAAAACCACCGAACTCTGACTCAGGAATTATTCAGTAAAAGAAACGGTTCCAAGAAATGGACCCGTCATGTGTCGACACCAAACAATTTAGCAAAGAACCAATTTTAAATCAAATCTTATAAATCGTTGTTTCCAGCTGCCTGTCATAAATAGATTTGTTCTCATTCATTTTGTTTGAATATTGAACATTTTATATAATGGGAGTGGTGGCATAGAGGTTAGAGAAGGCGGGCGTGTGATCGGAAAGCCACCAGCTCAACTCCCCAGACCGACAAGATCAAAATGTGGATGGTAAGGTGAAGCACCCACACCTGCTTCCATCCTCATTTGTTCCACTCTGAGCCCTTGAGCAAGGCACTTAACCCCCACCATCTGCTCCCCTGAGCACACCAGATAGCAGCTCTCTGCTCCACACAGAGGGCTGTGGTAGCTCAGTGGTCTGTGGTTGTCAGGAAGGACATCCGGCGTAAGATCTATCGGCAAGTGTTTGTGCAAGTTATCCACAGTATTCCTACGCCCCATGATGCTTTGCGCGAAATGTGCACACGACTTCCGGTTGACCTGAAACCCCGTTTGTTTACATGCGAGTAATACAGTTGAAGACAGTCCAAACTTTGTTGTTTTAGTTCATTAAAAATGTGGGAACACCACTCGTTTTGTTAAAAGAGGAGGGACAAATAAAAAGAAATTACAGATGTTACCTGATCGCGCAGACATAATTTAAAAATAACGCGTTTGCTCCGGCCTCTCGGCTAAGGTTTATTAGCAGCTATCTCGGCTAAAGCTACCGGTCGCGTCTGAGATCTATCGTTTTAAGAGTAAATCTTCCAAAACTCTCATTAATAAACCCTCCCTGAATAAAAATATGTTACCTGATCGCGCAGACATAATTTAAAAATACATAAATAGCGAACGCGTTTGCTCCGGCCTCTCGGCTAAGGTTTATTAGCAGCTATCTCGGCTAAAAATACCGGTCGCATCTGAGATCTATCGTTTTAAGACAGTAAATCTTCCAAAACTCTCATTAATATCCCTCCCCGAATAAAAAGAAATAACAGATGTGACCTGATCGCGCTGACATAATTTAAAACTACATAAATAGCGAACGCGTTTGCTCCGGCCTCTCGGCTAACGTTTATTAGCAGCTATCTCGGCTAAAAGTACCGGTCGCGCCTGACATATGTCATTTTAAGACAGTAAATCATCCAAAACTCTCATTAATAAACCCTCCCTGAATAAAAAGAAATTACAGATGTTACCTGATCGCGCAGACACAGCCATAGAGAAGGATGCAGGAACACTCTTTCTTTGTTTTGGGTCCGTGTTGAAAACACTGTTGTTTTAGCCAAAGATTTAGCTTGGTCCGGTTGTTGGTGCAGCCGCGAACAGCACAGCAGGTACCTGAACCCCGGTAGGACATTTCAGTAAACGTTACGTTTAAACAAAAGCTGTGTTTGCTCCGATAAAATGAATGAAAATAACTTTCAAAAACACCCGCGATCCATACTCCACCTATGGAATACAGGCACTTCCGGTGTCGGACCGGAAGTTCAATGCACATTCGCTTCTACAGTGACACCTCCAAGAATACTGTGGATAGTTCACAGCAGAGACCCCTGAAGAAGGGAGCAGCTGAAAGAAGAAGATTTCAACTTTTATAGATACTGTACAGTGATGCTATTGGACCAACAGAAAATAAAAATAAAAAACATTTTAACAGCAAAAAGGAGACAGATGATCAACTGGGGGAGCCTTCATCTCTGAGGTTCTGTCTCTTAACTTTACTGAATTTTATTTTTATTTTTGATAAACATGATCCGTTCATCTGCTGTAGTTTATTAGTCTGACGTCCCTGTTTTGGCTTCCACTGGACCTCAGTTGTTAAAGAGCACGCTGCACAGCATGCTGTCGTAGAACTGGACTGAAAAGAAGTGAGGAGCAGCTAATCCGCAGAACTCCTTCAAAAGACTTCCAGAAACCTTAAATCACTGTTGGTCACTTTATAACAGTCTGTACTTAGAACAGAAAACATGAACATTTGTTGGAGTTTTATTTTTTCTGCACTGTACTGACAACCTTTAAAAAAATGAAGATAGACAACAAAAGACAAACCTCAACTCAAAATATACTTTAACCAGTAATGTGAGTGTGGCAGTAATTCTAATGTCACTGTCCTTTAAAAAAAAAAAAATCTAAATGAAACCCCAAAACACATTTAAAAGGACCATTCAGCAGCATCTCTCCTTTGTCTTTCCCTCTTCTCCTTCTGCTGATTACAACTGTCCACCATCACGTGCTCCTCTTCAAGCTACCCGTCACCACAAAGCTCTGTGGACGAGGAGCTGGGCTGCGTTCAGGAACTGGACCGGAGCAGATCGAAGAACACCCAACAGACAAGATGGGAGCCCAGGTGCTGTATGAACATGAAGATTATTGTTTTTTTCATTATGGAGTGTACTATGCACAGCCAGTGCTGCTAAATAACTAATAAAACATATATCTTGTTGCAAAATAACGAACAAGTAAATAATAAAAAATAAAATTTTTGTTTAACAATACCAACGAGAGCTGAGATATATTACCGGTACTGAGAGCCAGTGTGCAGGGGCTTCTGAAACATATCATGGAGTTGGGATTTTAAAAAAAAGTCAGAATGTGTTGTTGAAACTTTGGCAACACAAAATGAATAAGGCAATGACCACTTCTTTGGCTAATGGAGCACATTTGGGGAATACAGGTAGTCCTCGACTTACGACGGAGTTCCGTTCCTACGCTCCGTCGTAAAGCGAATTTCGACGTAACTCGAAACATACGTCCAAACTACACCTTATGCCAGTGATGTGCGGTGAGGTTCATGGCTGGTGAGGCACTGCACAGTTGTTTTTCATACGTATAATAAAAAACAGACAAAAAATGTTGGTCACAATGTTGGTCCTGTCAAATAGTCGAAAACACTCCCTTCAAGGTTCTTTATAGTAATTTGCATCACATGTGGTACATGAGGTGGAATGAAATTGTGAACTCAAGGTCCCAGTTACATCAAAAAATAGCAAAAATATACGGTAGTATAAAAATAAACAGTATACAAAAATCTAACATATACAATATACAATTACTGTATAATGTAAAATAATACAGTTAATTAAACAGCAGCCTGAAGTCTGTAGTGAGCAGATGGGTATAAATTTAGCAGCTTAAAGGCAAGAAATCAGCAGCACAAAGTCACATGTCACCAATTAAAGTGCATTACAGTGATTTTTCTGGTTAGATATTCATGAGTCTAACAGCCTCAGGGTAGAAGCTGTTCCTCAGTCTAGTGGTTCTACACTTAATGCCCCTCAACCTCCTTCCTGAGGGGAGCAGGGCAAAAAGTGTGTGTGCTGGGTGAGTGGGGTCTTTCATGATGCAGGTGGTCCTCTTCCAGCATCTGGAGGTGTAAATGCAGTGGCGGTTCTAGACCAGTTGTACTGGTGGGGCCAAGCTGGGGCCAGAGGTTTTGTCAGAGGGGCACGTTCATCTCGGAGAAAAAGACAGATTCGAAATCTTACTTGACTCTTATTTTTTAAAGCAGTGATTAACCATTGTAACCAAAGAAAATAGTTTAAAAAATCAAATGAGAAAAATATAAAACATTTTACACAGTATTTGTATTGACTGAATAAAATATATTAATAAGCAAATAAAATGATAATGAAAATAACTGTTAGGTGAAGTCTTGGTTCAGTTTCTCAGTCCAAAATTATATACAGGTAACAGCATTGGCTGCCCTACTATCACAGCAACTGTATTCTGTGATTTTGATGAATACAAAATCGCAGAATTTCATGATTTCTGGCATCATGATTTCTGGCAAACCGATCAACAAATGAGTGACTCATTTGTTGATCGGTTTGCCAGAAATTATCAAATTATGTTTGTATTCTGCATCTGTCTGTTAGCAAAATATCTTATGAACAACTGAACAGATTTTGATTAAACTTTCAAGAAATAATCACTGAATGGCTCTCTACGACTGGTTGACTTTTAAAGTACATCCAATTCAAAATGGCTGCCACAGCTAACTGAACAACACAAAATTGACTACAACTCAGTCAATTTGACAAAAAATTGAGATAAAATTTGGTGTGGTAGTAGCTGAGATTCATTCCCAAAGCATAAGCAAAGGACTTTTAGAATGCATAAGATCTTTCTTTAAAATTATAGCGTTATTTATTTAGAATCAATGGTGTTGGTCTGTTAGCAAAATATCTCATGACCCTCTGGACAGATTTTGAAACATCTTTCAAGAAATAATAAACGGATGTTTCTTTACTGATGATTAACTTTTGAGTACAATTGAATTGAAGATGGCTGCAGCAGGCAATTGAAATAAGCCAACTCAAAAATGGTTATAATTCAGTTAATTTTACAGATATGGAGTTAAGTGATTGTTTGTTTAAAGTTATTTTATATATTCTTTTAAATAATGGGGTGATATAAGATTTTTTTCTTCTTTCTGCACTCTTTTCATTCAATGTTTTATTTTTGATGAATTTGTTTTATTTTGTCTCTTTTAAATGAATGAATAAATAAATTAAATAAAATATTAAATGGCTTTACATCTGCTAAGTTCATGGCATAAACCAACACAGACATGTTCCTGTTTTTAGTGTTTACATGGCTTTATATTGTAGCTGTTATGATATGATGCGCAGCCACGGAGCTCCAGGGGGAAGCTGACAGCAGCTGCCCGGAAACAGAGCGCCATTCCCGGCATGAAAAAGAAAAACACACCGCTGAAGCCCAGAGCTCAAATGTCCGGCGTAAAACTAACTTGACCGCGGTTTAATGTGGCGCTATGGCTCTGCAGACATTGAACGTTGTTGTCTTGCAGTGTTTAAATACTTCCACACAGCGGACACATGTTACTTTGTTACGATGAAAAGTCGGCTAGCTGCTAGGCTAGCTAACATGCTACTCACCAGTGTTGTCAGATCTTGCGACAGAAACAAGTGACCAGAGCTCCATGTAAACATATCCATAACCAATTGTGACCAGCTCCATGTAAAAAATCCATAAACAAACGACCCGCTTTTTGAAAACGATGCCACAACAAACCCAACTGAGTACTCAGTTGTCCTCACGCTTGTAGCTGGCTGCAAACTGTGACATGGATTTCCTGAATGTGAGGCGGGTCTTGTTACTCTGGGTTCATGAGACACGCCTCCGTTCAGGAAATCCATTCCATAGTTTGAAGCCAACGTGCATCATGGATCAGAAAATATCGGCAGGTTGGATCAAAAATCTGATACGTAAATTATGCTGGTATCGGATGGTTTCCGCTTCTTGCTCAGAGGGCGGGCCAGAGGGAGGGCCAGGCTCCGTGATACACGGGCACCGGCCCGTGTGGGCCCGTGTCCAGAACTGCCACAGTGTAAATGTCTGTTATGGTGGGGAGACTGACTCCAACAGACTTCTGTGCAGCCTTCACCACTCTCTGCAAAGCTTTTCTTTCTGCAGCTGTGCAGCCTCCATGCCACACGTTGATGCTGGAGCACAGGATGCTCTCCACTGCACACCTGTAGAAGGAGGTGAGGACTGGGCTGCTCAGACCAGCTCGTCTCAGCCGTCTGAGGAAGTAGAGTCTCTGGTGAGCTTTTTTGATCAGGCTGGTGGTGTTGTTGGTCCAGCTGAGGTTATCATTCATGTGTACTGTACCCAAGTATTTGTAGCTGGAGACCACTTCCATCGCAGATCCTCTTTTATTCGGGATGGGGTTGTAGGTGTGTTTGTTCCTTCTGAAGTCCACGACCATCTCCTTCTTCTTCTTCACATTGATGAGAAGGTTGTTCTTCCTGCACCAGCTCTCCAGGTGTTTCACCTCCTGCCTGCAGCTGGACTCATCGTTGTTTGTGATGCATCCCACCACCACGGTATTGTCTGCAAACTTTACAATGTGACAGCCTGGATGGTGCACGTGAGCAGAGTGAACAGGAGGGGGCTCAGCACACTGAGAGGGGTCCCTCTGATTCTAGTGATGATTACAGTGTTAAAGTGATGAAAAATGGCTGCCAGAGAACAGTAGAGAGGGTCTGAGGATGAAGAAGTTTCAGTCAGGATGAAGAGAGTTGGGGCAACTTTCAGGTTGATGAGGGTCAGGATGCAGAGGAAGGTCAGCTTGAAGAGGTAGCTATGGAAGATTTGCAGATTCATTCATTCAACCTTTATTTGTACAGGTTAGTCTCATTGACCCTCGAGGACACATTTACAAGACAGACCTGTTTTTAACAAAGAGTAATGACAACAGTTGGTTCCTGCTTGCCCTTTTTAAATTGTTTTTTAATACAGGTTCATCTGAATCCCAGCTGCCAGCAGGCGGTGTTGCAAATGTGGCAACCGAGGCTGAGAGCTCCCACAACATCAAGGTCTACATCCCCTACGAGTCAGCTGAACTCTGCATCGATCAGGTAAAAGACAACGAACATGTTAAACTCCACGTTAACAATAAGCTGCAAACCAAAACAAGCTCTAACTGAAGGTAAAAGAGTGAAAAGTAACAATCAACACACAACATGACAAATGACGTGGAGAGTTTGCAAACAGACAATGAAGTCGCTGTCTTGAGTTGTTCTTTCACTCACATGCTCGCCCTGCGGCCTCGAAGACATTTGAACAGCACTGTGATGTGATCGTTTCTAGTGACTCGTCCTAAGTGCTGTTTTTTGTGTGCCTCTGCAGATAACTCATGACATAGACGCGATGAAGAAGAGGCATCTGGAAACGGTGCAGGAGATGGAGGACAGTTTTCAGGTCACAACACAGAAGACCCAGGTGAAACGAGACGTGGCACTGTCTTTGTGTGTGCACTGTGGCAAAAATGTAACTCCAGATCTGTGTGTTATCAGAAGTGGATCATCCAGAAGGTCCGATCTCATTATCAGAACAAGTTAAACACTGTGAGGAGAATCCTTGACCTCTACCAGGAGAGGGTGGAGAAGAACAAGGCCGACTGGGAGAAGAAAGTTACAGTCAGTTACTCGTCCTTTTATTGATTCTTTCTGCTTTTTTTACCACAATCATGTGAACTCTTCCATGGTTCTCTGCGCTGTAGGGTTTAGCAGCACAAAATGAGCAGCTTCTCGAGGAGCAGAGAGCTGAGAGGAGAAGAAGTAAAGAGGAGGCCCTGCAGTGGCAAAGAGAAAAGGTTAGGTGGTGGTAGTGTGTTTCCCTGCCACACTTGAGCGCACTCTTCTGGGCACATTTGAGAACAGCAGGGACCTCATCAGGATCATCATCTGCTTTTTTTTCCTGTTAGAGCAAAATGCTGGAGCTGTTCTCCAACAGGATGGATGTCCTGCACTGCCACCAGACCTCCAGTGAGTCCAGCAGCATGCGTCCAAGACATTAAAAAAACTTTATAAAAAATCACTGACTTGTGCATTTCACACCAAAAGCACTGCAGGAGTTGCAGATGGCCAGACAGGAAATAGTGAAAGTCCAAGAGATGATGAGCGTATCATCACAGCAGCAGCAGGAAGCCACAGAGGAACATGGAAACTCAGACAATAAAGAACGTGCAGCTCAACAACAAACTGAGGTGGGTTGGAAACAGCTGCTATGACAACACAACAACCGACTAATTACAACAACCTAACCTTTGTTGGATATAATGTAAAACGATCAAATCTAGCTGTAAATCACGGGTGTCCAAAGTGTGGCCTGAGGGACATTTGCGGCCCTTGCAGTGATTTTGAGCAGCCCACAACTGCAGTTAAGAATGGCATCATTTGGGCCAGCAGGATTAAGAGGTCAATGCAGACTTTCTGCAAATTTGTTGGTAATCCTTTTTTATATAATGTTTAGGTTTAATAACAAAACGGATGAAAACAATCTTCTCAAAATGATTAATATACAAACCTTTGGCTATGATCTTTATATTTTCACTTCATGATACATAGCACCAGGTCTCTCTTGTAAATGAGTCCCAGAGGCGCAGTGGGATTAACCTGTCTAAATTAAGGTTGAATTAATGAAAAGATTAAATAAAATAAATAAATAAAAACTTTACTTAGTTCTTCCAAAAAAGGAGACTTTTAGATAATGACTGAAAAAACTGGACTAAATATTGCAATTGATAAAATAATCAAGAGGGAAACTGGACATTTTAAAATTAATATTATGTATCATCTACATATGAACTGATCAGTTTTACCAAACCTTCTATGAATCTGTTGTAGCGACTGACAGCTGGACAATTGATCAGAACTTCCTTCAGCCTTTTAGGTCATCCCTGGTCCAAAAGATTGATCGACCTCCTTTTAAAAAGACATTTACTCAAATTATGCTTTTGTAACAGAATAAAATGAACTTTTAAAAGACAAGAAAACAACAAATCAAATAAATCAAATCCTTTTTAATAAAAACAAATATAAGCTTAGTGTTTATAAAACTTTTTGATGGCGCAGAGGTTACAGAAGGTGGGTCAGTGATCGGATGATCGCCGGTTCAACTCCCCGGACTGACAACATCAAAATGTGGGTGGAAAAGGTTAAGCAACCACAACTGCCTCCACCCTCATTTGCTCCGCTCTGGGCCCTTGAGCAAGGCCTTTAACCCCCACCATCTGCTCCTCTGGACGCCCTATAGCAGCTCTCTGCTCCACACAGAGGGCTGTGGTAGCTCGGGGGTCTGTGGTTTAATCAGGAAGGACATCCATCCATCCATTATCTTTACCCGTTTCTTCCATTTTGGGTCACGGGGGTCGCCGGTGCCCATATCCAGCAATCACAGTGCGAGGGGCAGGGTACACCCTGGACGGGTCGCAAGTTCATCACAGGGCCGCACAGAGACAAACGAGACAAACAACCATTCACTCTCTCTCTCACACCTAGGGTCAATTTAGAGTTACCAATCAGCCTAACATACATGTTTTTGGTCTGTGAGAGGAAACCAGAGTACCCGGAGGAAACCCACGCATGCACGGGGAGAACATTGCTGTTCATCATTCTTTAGTTTGTAGCAGGACGCTTTTGTAAATGAGCCCTCGAGGCTCAATTAAATTTACCTGACTAAATAAAGGTTGAATGAATGAATGAACATGCAAACTCCACCCAGAAAGGCCCCGGACCGGGATTTGAACCGGCAACCTTCTCGCTGAGAGGCAGCAGCTTTACCAGTTGTGCCACTGTGCTGCCTTCTGTTAGTCAGGAAGGACATTCGGTGTAAAAATAATTGGGAACAGCCGAAAGAAGAAGAAGAAGAAAACAGTGTGTGAGGTTTTTAATGTATTGGCTCTACTTGGTACAACAATTTAAAAGTAGTTCTCCATCAAAATTAGTAAACTTTTGTCCTTTCTCCAAAATATTGTTCATGTTGAGAGTTAAAAGATGACTAATGTCTGAAAACACTCCCACCTTTGCAGCTCAAAGACTACAGCAGGCCATCAGATACAGACACTATCCATGTAGTGATACACCCTCACCTCTCTGAACTGGATTTACACCTTTTTACTGATCCTCTCAGTAAAAAAGACATTAACATTTTATTTTATTAATTTGAATCAACACGGTGGCACAACTGGTAGAGCTGTTGCCTCTCAGCAAGAAGGTCGCCGGTTCAAATCCCAGTCCGGGGGCCTTTCTGGGTGAAGTTTGCATGTTCTCCCCGTGCATGCGTGGGTTTCCTCCGGGTACTCCGGTTTCCTCCCACAGACCAAAAACATGTATGTTAGGCTGATTGGTGACTCTAAATTGTATAGATGTGAGTGAGAGAGTGAATGGTTGTTTGTCTCCATGTGTCCCTGTGATGGACTTGCGACCCATCCAGGGTGTACCCCGCCCCTCGCACTGTGATTGCTGGACATGGGCACCGGCGACCCCCGTGACCCAAAATGGAAGAAACGGGTAAAGATAATGGATGAATGGATGGATAATTTGAATCAAGACACAAATTAAATCACAAGACTCTCTTATTCTTTTACTTTGTGTTAATTCAATTATGAATAACCTTGTGTTAAGTGAACATTATTGAATACAATGTTTGATAGTCAAAGATCTGTTTAATTCAAACTGTTTAATTCAAGCTGAACATCCATCCATCCATCCATCTATTCTCTTCCGCTTATCTGGGGTTGGGTCGCGGGGGTAGCAGCCTAAGTAGGGAGGCCCAGACTTCCCTCTCCCCAGCCACTTGGAGCAGCTCCTCCGGGGGAATCCCAAGGCGTTCCCAGGCCAGCCGAGAAACATAGTCCCTCCAGCGTGTCCTGGGTCTTCCTCTGGGTCTCCTCCCGGTGGGACATGCCCGGAACACCTCACCAGGGAGGCGTCCAGGAGGCATCCTAACCAGATGCCCGAGCCACCTCAACTGGCTCCTCTCGATGTGGAGAAGCAGCGGCTCTACTCTGAGTCCCTCCCGGATGACTGAGCTTCTCACCCTAAGCTGAACATCCTCTTAATATAAATGTGTAATGATGCATTTTTTTTCTCTGAAACCTGCAGTGAAGATTTACAGTGACACTGTTTATCTAATTTGGTTTGGATTCAGGACACTAATCACCTCACAAGAGACGCTTTATTTTTGTCCTAATTAATAATCAGAAGATAATCTCTGGTTTTGTTATTATCATCAGTAGGTTTCAAATGTTAATACTGTAATAGCGTTGTTTTAATCAAAGTGACAGGTCAACAGTGTTGTTTAAAGTGTTAACAGTTTGTATCAGTTTTTATCATAAAATGCTGGCGCTTAAAATTAATACTTTGTCGTTCTGACATAGTAATCTAACCTCCTGATGTCATATTTACTCCTCCTTCCGGTGCCACTGGCCAATCGGGAAGGACTCAGTAACAGGGTCAAGCTCCCAGTAAAAGCTCTGACTTCCTGCTTCTTTTTCAGTCTGCTGGGGAAATTGAACTATGATGTTTTCTCCTAAGAGCTGGATGAACGTTGGTCAAAACGCCAATGACACGTCATCAGCTAAGGACTCATAGCATTGCTGGCTATGAATCCGACATCGAGCTTTTAAGCTCCAACTTTTGAATGAATTTCCCTCTCGAGGGATGTTTTATTTTGAAAAATCAACCAGGAAATGTCGCTATTCTGGTGTGATTAACGCGGACATCCGGAGACACTGAAATGGTAAAAACGGACAACTGACCCGAGGAGACTGATCGTCTTTGAAGGTAACGAGTCGTCAGATGTTTTTCCAAGTGTACCGGCGGCTAGCGAGCGTCTGCCGGAAAGTGTGCGATCTCTGGTTTGCAACACATCTTCCCAAGATAACTCCCTGACTATCACTTCCTTTATATCCTCCATCTTTTCTACTCCTCCTGCTAAAACCTCCCCTTAAACTTATCTGCCAGTAACTAGACTTTAAGAAACATTTGCCTACAGATATAAAGTAACATGTCATCTCATTACTTGTTCTGTTGTTCCAAAATTGAATCTGTCGACGTTTAGTTTATATGAAAATTGATCAAAACCAATCCGTTATACACGTTTGATGTAATTTTACGACTCTGTTAATAAATGGTTCAGTTCTGCTGAACCAACATAAATTAACGTTTCATGCCTGTTACATCTATTCTGACCAATTTATTTGTAAAATTCCTTAAAAAGAGAGAACTCGTGAAATGATTGTTGATAAGGTATGTCAGGTATAAACTGCTTATTCTTACATCTAGTGTATAAAACTGATCAGTAAATCTGATCTCTCCTATATTACTACATCCACGTGACTAAATGAACATGTTGATGTTTGTCTCTTTTTTAATTCTGATGCTTTAACCTGTACTCAGCCCTGCAGTGGCTCAGATCAGCCTCTGGAAGGAGATAACGCCCACCTGGAGGAGCTGAAGGAGAACCTGTACCGGAGGGAGAGGGAAATCACTGAGCTGCTGAGGGCCGAGAGGAGCCCCGGCCCCCCGGTCCCACAGCCCCACTGCAGCACTCTGCTGCCCGCTGTCATACAGAAGGTGTTGAGAAATGAGCAAATGAGCTGAGAACTGTTTAAATGTTTCACTCAGGAAATTATATGCTGTACAAATGGATTAAATGTGATTGTTTTGATGCAACACAACCTTCTCTAGGCTCGTGCAGTTTGTTGTGCTGTGGCTGAGACTCAACAACTCCTGGATGTAATGATCGAGGAAAACCAGGTGGCTCTGGCTGAAGCCAGAGACAAACTGCAGAGCGCAAAACAAAACAGGAACAAGGAGGACCAGGAGGGGTTAGGAGTCATGAACATTCATTTAAAAAATAAAAAAATTGCTTAGAGGCATTATTGTTACCACTTTACAATAAGGCTCCCCTTAAAGATGGCTAATAAATAGTTTATAGATATGTTATTAATTCCTCCATACATACTTTATAAATTATAAATCATTAATAACTGTTTATTATGCATTTTTAAGGTGAGAAAGACAAAAAACTGTCCAGTTTCTTGCCAAATAGTGAGCCAAATCTGTTCACCGATATATTTCATGTAGAGTTGTTTTATGAACGTTTCAGACTAAGTTACTGCCTTGTAAGCACAATAAGCATTTGTAAACCCATTTTCTTTATATTGTACATTATCACTGCAATATAAATATCGATAACTAATATTATAGCCTTAAAAATAGGTTTACAAATGCTTATTGTGCTTACAAGGCAGTAACTTAGTCTGAAATGTTTAATATAACAACTCTACATGAAATATATAGATTAACACATTTGGTTCACTATTTGGCAAGAAACTGGTCAGTTTTTTTGTCTTTCTCACCTTAATTAATGCATAATAAACAGTTAGTTAATGATTTATAAAGTAATAGAGGAATTAATAACGAATCTATAAACTTTGCCATCTATAAGGGGAGCCTATTGTAAAGTGGTACCACATTATTTAGGACAAAATGCTCATTTTTGCATTAATTATTTTATGAAATAAAATGGGCAGTTTGGTAAATGTTCATGTTTTTTCATTTCACAGGTCAAATGAGTCAAGTCTCACTCTTCTACAGGAAACAGTGAGGGAGTATGAGATCTGTCAGATTGCTTTAGACTGCATCAAATCTGGAGAAATCCCTGAAACGAATGGTAAATTCACACGTTTAGTCTCCTGAACATGTCGTCTGCAACAAACAATGTTAGCCTGACTAATCGTACACAAATCATGCACCTATTGTTGACTTTGCATCTTTTATTCATGATGTAATGCACTGCACTACCTTGTTATCATTATATCAGCCTTGCAAGAGCTGCATGTTCCTGTAACTGCATCAAGTACCGATGTATCGCTGATTTCTCATGTTTTCTTTTTGCTCAGATTGTGAAATGTCAGAGCTGGAGGATGTCCTCGGGCAAGAGACAGTTCAAATACCAAACAAAGTAAAGGGCATCGGTCAGCAGCTTCTCTTGCTGCAGGATCAGGTTAGTGTGTCATCACACAGCACACAATCACAAATGTGAGTCTTATTAAACTCAGTTGTGTTGAAACTCAAGGATAAAATCTGCGATGTCTGCACAAGAAGTTTGTACTTTAACACTGGAGGTTTAACCGAAAATCAAAAGTGGTCCAACAAATCCTGAAAAGTTAATTGTCTGAGTGTGCACAGCCCAAAAGTACAGGTACAAAGTATTTCATGATGACTGAACTCTTTCAAATGTGTGTTTTCTAAAGCTGAAGCAGGAAAAGGAGGAGAAAAAGAAAATCATTGAGAACTACACTTCAGAAAGAGCAATGAGGAAGAAATATTACAACATGGTGGAAGAAATGAAAGGTGTCCAGATACTAAAGCTTTTTTTTTACATGTCCAGTGTGGGTTAAACTGTTGTCGAATGTGCTTTTTTTTTCTGTTGATTTGATCTCGCAGGTAAAATTAGGGTGTTTTGTCGAATTCGTCCGGTGAACCGGAGTGAAGCTGCTCAGGGTGGGGTTGTTGTTGTGGATAAATTAGATGATCACTCCGTCATGGTGGACACACCTCGTGGGCCCAGAGAGTTTCAGTTTGACAAAGTGTTCGGTGCCGAAAGCTCCCAGGAGGATTTGTTTCAGGACACAAACAGGTGAGGGTGATCCCACAATATTCACAGACATGTCCAGACTCAAGCTAACAAGTGACAGTGACATTTCAAAGCAGAGTCAATGACTCGATGTCATGGGGAAACACCAGTGATGATTGACAGATATCTCATTTCTCCCCCAGGCTGATCCAGTTGGTCATTGATGGATACAATGTTTGTATCTTTGCGTACGGCCAGACAGGCTCAGGAAAGACCTTCACCATGGTGGGGGACAAGGATCTGAAGAACCCTGGGATCATGCCAAGAGCTTTCACTGCCATATTTGATGTCATGCAGGAGAACAGCTCCAGGTTTACCTTCAAGGTAGCAAACAAAACATCATCACAGAGGAATTCTCCCAAACGTTAAAACTAGAACTTCATTCCACCTTCTTTTTGTTCTCCTTCAGGTTTCGGCCTACATGCTGGAGCTATACAACGACAAGCTGCAGGACCTCTTAGTCAGCCAGGCGGGTGAGGCCCATGCACAAACACAACCCCACAGCCCGGCCAGGCGGGTGGAGATCAAAAGGAACAGGAAGGGGGTTGTCTTCGCTCAAGGAGCAGAGACAAAGGAGGCTTCCAGTGCCCAGGAACTCTTCGCTTTGTTCCAGCAGGCCTGCAACAGCCGACACATCTCTGCCACCAGTGAGTTCCCCTTGCAGTGTCACCCAGTTCAAACAGGTTCATGCTAAATGGTTCAGCTTCAGTTAGTTGAAGCTATACATGAGGCAGACACAGTTTTACTGGACCTGTACCTGTTGTTTCTCTAAATCTGAATGTTCAGTGATGTAAATGTGAGAGAGTGCTTTATTTCAGACACTGTACCACAGTCCCTTGTTGTTGTTAATGTGGTTCAATATATCTCCAGAGATGAATGTGGAGAGCTCCCGTTCCCATCTCATCGTTGGCATCATGGTGCAAAGCAAGAATTTAACCAATGGGAGCGTGAGCACCGGAAAGCTGAGCCTCGTGGATCTTGCAGGCAGTGAGAGGGCAGCTAAAACTGGTGCCAAGGACCACCAGCTCAAGGTGTGCCCATCTATGTCCTAACATGAGACACATGAGGGACTAAAAAAACATCTAGAATTTCTCCTGAGTCCCTCTCCTCCTCTGTGCAGGAGGCAAATTCCATCAATAAGTCTCTGAGTGCTCTGGGTGACGTGATCTCAGCCCTGTCTGCAGAGCTGCCCCACGTTCCGTACAGGAACAGCAAGTTGACTCAGGTACCAATGAAAAGAACACAACCTTGGTATAACATTTAAATAACTCAAAGCAGCATTGAAAATTGTGTTCATTGATTTATGTAAGGAATTTGACACTATTGACATGAACAACTACTGGGAAAATGTGAACAATATGGCTTACAGGGGGTTACACATCAGTGGTTAAAGAGCTATTTGAGTAATAGGTTACAATATGTACAAATTAACAACACGAAGTCACAAATTGAAACTATAAAATGTGGTATTCCTCAAGGTTCAGTTGTAGGACCTAAATTATTTACACTTTATTTCAATGATATTTTTACAGTATCCAGTATTTTGAAATG
Source organism: Garcialebias charrua (assembly GCA_038048925.1). Taxonomy (NCBI): domain Eukaryota; kingdom Metazoa; phylum Chordata; class Actinopteri; order Cyprinodontiformes; family Rivulidae; genus Garcialebias; species Garcialebias charrua. The sequence continues at coordinate 45,623 of JBBPBX010007232.1, read as the reverse complement.
TATAATGTTTGTTGATGATACAAACTTTTTTTTTCTGGAAATATGGATGAACTAATACAAAACGTAGAAAAAGAGCTAGCTGAGTTAAAAACGTGGTTTGATTATAATAAGCTATCTTGTAAAAAAAAATTATGGTATTTTCAGGTGTAGTTGAAATTGACTAAGTTAATGAGACAAAATTTTTAGGTATCATTCTGGATAACAAACTTAGTTGGAAGACTCATATTGAATATATTAGAATTAAAATTGCAAAAACTATTGGAATGTTGTTTGAAAATAAAAGATTTAATGAATGTAAAAGGCTTGCATATTACTGTATATACTCTAATAATAAATAATAATAATGAATGTAATTTGTAACGCACTTTTCATTAACAAAAATCTCAAAGTGCTACTCTTCCTTGATTATGCCCTACTTGTCATATTGCTCAGAAATATGGGGAAATCCAAATAAAACTACTATTGACATATTAGTAAAGTTACAAAAAAAAGCAATTAGGCTTATTAATAAAGTGGGATATTGTGAACAAACTACTAAACTTTTTATTCAAAATTTAATGACATAGTTTACATAAAGATACTGGAAATAATGTATAAAGCACTGAATAAAAGTCTTCCTTCTGGAATTCAGAACTTAGAGAGTAAATATAATTTACGTTTGTTCAAGCTAAAGAGAAAAGTAAAGTAAAATCTAGATGTATTTCAGTTATCGGCGTGAAACTGTGGAATGAACTGAATGATAATCTCAAATTATGTGCTTTTTTGGTGAGCTTTAAAAGCGCTTTTAAATGTAAATTTCCCCAATTCACTTCAACACTTGCTCTTCTCAAGGGTGGACGTCTCCTCTTGGTCTCCGCTTTGCTTTTGCTTTGTCTTGTCTGTGGAACTGTCTGAGAGCCGTGGCGTAGTGTTAATGGCAGTCGTCCCCCGATCGGAAGGTTGGTGGTTCGAATCCCGGTTCCCCACACCATGTGTCGTTGTGTCCTTGGGCAAGACACTTAACCCCGAGTTGCTCCTAGTAGGACTGGAAAGCACCTTGCATGGCAGTCTACCGCTACCGGTGTATGAATGTGTGTAGCATTCAATGTGTGTAGCACTTTGAGATTTTCACTAATGAAAAGTGCATTATAAATTGGAATTCATTATTATTATTATCTTCTACAAAATCTTCAGAATCATAACTATGGACTTCAATTTGGTCAATTGGTCCCTCAACACAACTAATAACATTTCTTCAAAAAGAAGACAGGCTGTAGGCGAGCCAATTTGCCCTGTTGGCATGCACACAGCTGGATATCTCATCGACTTGGAAGACTTGATGACGTCTCTGCTGTCATCTGTGGATCTTAAGGACGCATATTTAATTGGATTTATGATAACTGGTTCATGCTTTTTGGATTTGTCTGGTTCCTGGTCTATCAACACAAAAGGAAGACGTCGGCGGCTAATCTGGACCTGGTCAGGCTGCCTGCTTTACATGATGGCTTGGTTCATGTCTCGAGAAACCAGACTTTTGGCTGAATGTATTACATCTTGGGGATTTTCTGAGGCACGTTCCATTGGTGTGGTCATTTTAATTTGGACATTTTCGTAAGCGAGTGGACCGACACAGACTGAAGGTAGATGTCATTACATTTCTGCCTGTTCCCAAAACAATTGTGTTTACATGACAATTTTGGGGGTCAGTATTAAACTGACACACCTTACCTTAATTACTTACTTATTCAGATTGAATAGTATTTCACGGATTCTTTTCTTTTTCAAGTTTACCCAATATTTCATTGTCACTTTATGGCTTTATGTTTCCATCCATCATAAATGATTACAGAAATATTGGGTAAACCTGAAAAAGAAAAGAATCCGTGAAATACTATTCAATCTGAATAAGTAACTAATTAAGGTAAGGTGTGTCAGTTTAATACTGACCCCCAAAATCCTTTACACCCCCCCCCCCATGAGTGTGCACAGATCTATGAGCTGGCTGCTCAACCGCCTTTGAGTCCCCTTGCCCTCTGTGTGGCGTCATTATGTGCTTGTGTACAAGACTTTTTTCATTACCATATTTTCGACCTTCAAACAGAGGTCAAAAATGTGTTAAGAATTTTTTTGTCTCCAAACCTTATGTGTCATTTTTCACCACTTTTATTGTCTGTCCAACAGATCTCACTTGTAAATGAGTCTTTGAGGCTCAATGTGACTTATCTGTTTAAATAAAGGTTGAATGAATTTTTTTTATAAAAGCTTATGGAGATGTTATATAGATGTATATATATTTTTTCATTCAACCTTTATTTAGGCAGGTTAATCCCATTGAGCCCCTCGAGCACTCATTTACAAGAGAGACCTGGTTTATGTACGGTATTGTGTTACCATGTGTGTATGAAATGTATGTGTATGTAATATATACTGTACATGCATATTCAAATATATGGTAAATGTCTCTATGTGTACTTACTATATGTATATGGACAGTAGATATCTGCCGTTATATATACTGCTGAGTCTATGAATAGGGTTGGCAAGTATAAGCCTTGGCTTCAGCCTATTCCTTTTTTGGTAAATTACTGATTTACCATTTTATATTGTTTTCCATTTTTGTAATTGTTTAATTTACTAAAATAAAGTTGAGTTGAGTTGAAAATTAAAGTACATTAAGTGTGATTATTTATGAGTGGTCCGGCACTGTAACAATGCATGCAGCTCATCTCTTTCAGGTGATGCAGGACTCTTTAGGCGGAAACGCCAAAACTCTGATGATTGCCAACGTGTCTCCTTCAGAATGCAATCTTGATGAGACTCTCACATCTCTTATGTAAGAATGATGAAAAACCCAACATTTTCTTTTACAATGATGACAATAAACTGCTCATTAACTCCTGAACCTGTTGAACCCTTCAGTTATGCAACAAGAGTGAAAGCCATAACCAACAATGCTCAGAGAAATGTGGAAAGCAAAGAGATTGCCCAACTAAAAGAGGTCAGGTCTACCTAAATATGAACGTGTGTTGCTTTAGAATAAAACAAAGCTGTGAAAAAGTTGTGCTAACTAAATTCTGGCTGTTATTTTATTTTTGGCAGGTGATCATGAGGCTGAAATCTGGACAAGCTGTGGAGGAGGTGGATTAAGCACATTGTTTAATACAGTATTGTGCTTTTCTGTATATTTTCATGATTCTGCTCTTTCAATTATGTATTTGATCACATGGCATCACAATGTGTGTGCTGATATTTGCTTTTTGGGTGTTAGGTGGTGTTTTGAAGCAGGTGCTGCTTGTGTGGGTCTGTCTAAAAGTTTTTTTTTTTAAACGATTCAGTGCCCTGCATGTTAATGAAGAGGCTAACAGGACGTCCGTCAGTCTGTTGTATGTGGTGACTAGTCAAGGACTGTGTAATCATAGCCGTTTAAAACTAAACACCCCAAAACAAAAGTTCTCTTTAGTTTAGGCTCAAAAGCACTATGAAAATCACTACAGAGGGAGGGTGCAAACAGCAGAGGACGTCACTGGTAGCAGTCTCCACACCATCCAGGACATCTACCATAGCCAATGTCTGCGTAAAGCACGCAGCATCATTAAAGACCACACCCATCCAGCACAAGTATTATTCCATCTCCTACCCTCAGGCAGATGATACAGGAGTCTGTCATCGCACACGAAAAGACTCAAAGACAGTTATTACCCACAAGCTGTCAGATTACTGGACTCTTGAGTATAATACTGAACTGATGATAACATTGCACCAAGCCACATCTGTGACACCTGTAAGAGATGTGGACAGAGTTAACCTGACACACTCCTACTTTAATTTAATTATTTATTCTACTTGTTCAAGGTCAGAATAGTAATTCACAGATTCTCTTCTTTTTCAGGATTAAACAAATTAATTTGTGTGACCAGATACAATGTAAATGACAGAAACATTAATTATAGTTGACCCAGCAGAACTGGAATAATTTATTAACGAATCATAAATTTAACATCATAACATGTACAGTGATTGATTAATCAATTTTCTTATAAACTAACGTCAGCAGATTTAACTTGTGGACAACAGAAAACAAGTAATGAGATGGTAGTTTACTTATTATCTGAAGGCTTTTTAGCTTAGTTGTGACTGGCAAAGATAAGGAGAGGTTTAAGGGAAGGAGGAAGGTAGAGTAAGGGAACTATCTTGAAAACGAGTTTCAACCAGAAACACGGCACACTCTTCGGGCAGCGTCCGCTAGACCTAGGTCCGATAATGAACATCGACTTTTTACCTTGCAAATATTATCTGTCCAAGCTCCGGTAAAGTAGGGCCAGCCTTGAACGTGCACGGATCGTTCATCCAGCTACGTTTAGCAGGCTTCCAGCGTGTTCACATTCAGCGTCTCGCTGAGGTCTGCATCATCCGAACCGAGGTAGCGGCACTGGTTCCCGTTTGGTTTCCAAGATAAAAAATATTCCAGAAAGGAAAGTTCATTCAAAGTTTGAGCTCTGGGCTCGAGTTCGGATTGTAACAGCGGCAGGCTGTCAACCCTTTGCTGAGGAACGCAGGTCTTTGGCATCTGACCAGGCGTCCAACAGCTTAGAGAGAAAGTTTCACATCCCAACTTCCTCGCAGCACTGAAAATTCAAGGAAGTGAAGTCTTTATAAAGTAAGCTTGACATCAGCAGTATTCACTCCGTTCATTGGCTCATGTGACGAGAGTAGGAGTGGTTTAGCCGAGGCCACAGCTGTTACTTTAGGTCAGAAGAGGAGAAGATTGTTTAGAGAAAACAGAAAGTTGTTTTAGAAGTGAGGAGAGAAACAGATGCCAGCTTATGATTTAAACTGATTACCGGTAAACTGTCTCACACTTTCTAAACAAATACTATAAGTTCAATTTGACATATCCTTGGACTTAGACAGAGTTTTAATTAATATGTCCACATATTAAAGAATACACCAGCATAATAGCAATGATCATAAAATGTATTGAAGAATAACACCACACTGCTCATGCAAATAACACAAGGTTATGCTTTGATTATATTTGAATTAGCACAAACTAAAGAGTCTTTGTGATTTAATTTGTATCTTTGATTCAATATTAATGTAATAAAAATAGTGTTCACTCGTCCTTGAAGGTTTCAAAGAAAAGGTGTTTCACTACAGTTTTCAGAGACCAGGGTGTTCCACTGTGTTTATCACTGCTGCACTATGTGACTGTATCATGTATGTCGTTTCATGCCACATATCATATTCTGTATGCCACTACCTTATTCAATTAATCTCCATGTTACTCACTACCTGTGCAATAAGCTGTCACACAACCTGTGTAGTTTATGTTAGTTATGTTAATATATACCATGTGCATTTAAGTTTATATTGCTACCTTGAAATACTTATTCATACAAATTCATCCTACTTGCACTGTTATATTTTACCATGTTGTTGTTGTATGGACGGCTGTGGCTGAGTGGTTAGAGCAGTCGTCCTCCAATGCTAGAGTTGGGGGTTCGAATCCACCATCAGTCACATGCCGAAGTGTCCCTGGGCAAGACACTGAACCCCTCATTGCTTCTGATGTGTGTCCCATCAGTGTATGAATGTGATAAATCTCTGATTAGTTTCTTTAGAATGATTTGTTCATTTATCTTTGTAGTGTTCTAGTAATGTGTTGTATGAATGGGCACTGACTGTAAAGTGCTTTGAGTATCTGGATAAGATACAAAGACATTATGTAAGTGCAGTCCATTTACCATTTTATATTTCTTTTGGACCTTGTAAATACACGTTTTTCTTTTTTTTTTTTGTACTTTATTTTGTACCGTTATTGCATGCTTTAGTATTTCTTATTTATATTTATTTTTTCTGAGTCACATCAGTTCTTCTCATCCTGAACATTTCATTGCAATGTTGACCTTGTATTGACAAACAAACAAACATAACATAATAAAAATTTACTGCCAACGTAAATAATAGTTATACAAAACTGTTTAAAATATTGTTTTATGTATATTATTAGTATTATAAGATGTCAAAATGTCTGTAAAAAGCCTGGGCAGAAGTCCGAAGAAGAAGGAAATTATATTTGTAAAGATTATAGTAAATTAACTTAAAAAATAGCTAATCAAGTGGCGTTGAGGTATTATTTGAGCTTTTGAGATGTTACCGGTAATCAGCTGCTCCCAGTTGTAACAACCACCTTGTTATGGTTACACATCATTTACACACACATAGTAAATTAACTTAAAAATAGCTAATCAGGTTTGAGTTGTCAAAGTCAACTTTATTGTCAAAACTGCAATATGTACAGGACATACACAGGATTGAAATGGCATTTCTCTCTGTCCCTCGGTGCAACAGTAAACACTTAAACATTAAAACACTGAAACATTTAATAAACATAAGCATAAAATGAAATAATAAAAGTGTAATACTGTCCTGAGTTTTTGCATAGTAGTTTTTGCATAGTAGTAGTATGAAAGTATGAAAAGTTACACCAACACTAAAACACTAAACATTTAATAAACATAAGCATAAAATGAAATAATAAAAGTGTAATACTGTCCTGAGTTTTTTTGCATAGTAGTATAAAAGTGTAAAAAGTATACTATCTATAAGATAGTCCTACAGTTTACAGATCGTCCTTAGTCCCACAGTTTTCTGCACAATGGCGAAAAAAAAAATTCAATAGTCATTGAGATATTTAATCTATTGGTGATTTAATGACTTTTGTCTTATTCCATGTTCTGCTTTAAGTTGCTGTGACCTCAATCAGAGACTTTCTGACTTTTAGCACTGATCGGATATCTTCTGCCTGCAACTGGACCCAGTCTTAATTATCATGCACCTTCCTCTGTTAAGTGGGAGCTTCACAGTGGTTTTCTTTGTTGCAGCACAGAAGAGTCAAGATTTTTAACTTTACATGTTTATTTTATTTTTTTATTTTTTTTAACTGCTGGACCAATTGGAACATGTTGGCCTTGATTACTTCCCTGAATTACCATTCCTGAACAGAACTGCTGTGGATGAGATAAAAACCCAGATGTAAACAGTCTCGGGAGGCCACCAGATGGAGAATGAACCACCGAAGCAGGGAATTTAACAGCTGATAGGATATACAACTAAATGCCAACAAGAACAAAGGCAGGAAGCAAAATGGCAAAACCCAACGGAGAGAAAATTAATAGTTAGAGTAAATGAGTGAAAATAATGCTGGAAAAACCCAAATGAACCCAACAAAGTCTAAACTAGAAGTCACAATTTGAAACAATTCAAAACACCACAAACTCTAAAAACATAATTTCTATAATGTTTTTAAAGTCAAAAACAGTGTTTTCACAGTAAAGTTTAAATTAAGTGACTCAACGAACAAAACTTTGGTCTTGTGTTTATTTAAATATCTATGACATCCAATCAGCTTCCTATTGGTCGATCATTTGTCTGTGAATAGCAGTATGTCACTTAATGGTGCTAAGTCCATTTTTTATAGTTGTTTTGTTGTTTTTGTTTATAATATAAAAAACAATCCTTATCAATGCTTATTATTGTTCTTTATAGATGTAATGTTTATTTACTATTTAGTTGGTTGTTTACATGACTTTATTCCACAACAGAACACTTTATTATTTAGAAAATCTATTGTGAGAAAAAATACATTTGTGAATTTCAACACACAAAAAACAATTTTGTGTTGGCAACAGTGAGCTAATTAGTGATATTTGGTGCTTTATTAATAATTTAAAAGGTTATTTAATGTAGACTTAAAAAAAAAAAAATTAATTATCCAATACATGTACGGTAATGACTTGGAAAATAAGAGAGAAGCCATTTTCAAAATATTATTTAAATGATTTTTTTTGTTACTTTGTTTTATTAGATAAACTTATCAATGTTGCCAAATATGTGAACAATTGATATTTTTGTTAAACACACAATTAAATTCAATTCAGTATTTTTTTTATATAGCACCAAGTCCCAACAGAAGTCATCTCAGGGCACTGAACAGAAACACTGATATACATAAGAAAGCCAATTAATAAAAGTTATCTATCTAAGAAAGCCAGCAGATGTGTTGAAGCTTCACTTTGGCTCAGTCTCCTATCCTGAGCAAACACAAAGGCAACAGTGGAAAGGAAAAACTCCCTTTCAACAGGAAGACACCTCCAGCAGAACCAGGCAGGATGAACGGCCATCTGTCACTGGCTGGGGTTTGAGTGGACAGGAAGGAGGAACTAGAAAGTTCCTGGAGAAACTTTGATGGGCAGCACGGTGGCACAACTGGTAGAGCTGCTGCCTCTCAGCGAGAAGGTTGCCGGTTCAAATCCCGGTCCGGGGCCTTTCTGGGTGGAGTTTGCATGTTCTCCCCGTGCATGCGTGGGTTTCCTCCGGGTACTCCGGTTTCCTCCCACAGACCAAAAAACATGCTTGTTAGGCTGATTGGTGACTCTAAATTGACCCTAGGTGTGAGTGTGAGAGTGGATGGTTGTTTGGTGTGAGTGAGACAGGTCCCTCTTGTAAATGAGTCCCCGTGACTCAACGAGGCTAGCCTGTATAAATAAAGGTTGAATGAATGAATGAATGAATGAATGGGGACTACCACGTGGTGGCCATTTTAAAATTTAGATGAGAAAAATGCCTACATTTTAATATATAAGATGTACCGGATGTGTATTTAAAAAAATATATTTTTCAAAACTACTTGATTTGTCTACAGAGTCATGAGGTTACCAGTTTACATTTTTGGGTCAGACCAAGTGAAACAATTCAGTGGCCTTTAACAGAAGACAGTGTTGATTCCAGGATCGACGCTGAGCATAATGTTTTAACGTTTTTATTTAGGAGAACAGTTTTTCTGGGTAACATTATCAAACTCCTGTCTTCAAGTCTTCTGTAGGTTTACCATTTTAAAACAGAGCTGCTTTATTTCCTTATTACTCAAAGGGGTGGTTTGGGGAGGTCAAGACAATAATAAACTGGGAAAAGGACGTTCCAAAAATATCCACAACTACTATGTTTAAATTCTGTACTGTATACTGTTTGTCTTTCCTCACGGAGCCAGTGAGTATATTTAGATTAACATTGGATGACTTCCACATCAGGGCGGTGGTGGGTGGTTTTCACAAGGAGACGTTGTTGCACGGCACAGTCAAACAAATGAAGGGGTTCCAGAGCAACACAGAGCAGCTGTAGCCTTACTGAAAGGACACCAATCAGAAAGAGATAGAAGAAAAGAGAATTACAAACAACCGGGGTGAGCTTTTCATAAACCTGAAGCACCAATCATCAGTTTGAAAAGCTCCTTCAGCGTCTAACTGTAATTAAAACCTTCCAGATAAAGGCTTTAGGTGAACTGTTTTCACTTTTGGTGAGACTGGAAGGCTGGACCACATGCGGGGTTTGGTCACAGAAGGACTTCATCCCATCCCGGGTCTCAGTGGCTGTTCGTTTCCAGTTTGTCACTGGAACAGACCCTCAAGTCTGTGAGTGGAAACAGGAGAGCTTCTGTACGGCGTCTAAAATCTGGAGGAGACGGTAATCCTGTATGGATGTGGTTTCATAGTCAGACCAAAGTCAGCACCGAGATCCAGCTCCTGCCCAGGGACGTTTTCGATCTTCAGCCCGTGAAGCAGCGTAGTGAGAAATACAAACATCTCCAAACGTGCAAATCCATCCCCCACACACCGCCTCTTCCCCATGCCAAAGATGAGGACCTTCTCGGTCCAATCCTTGTTCAGCTGTCCAGACGCACCCAAGAAGCGGTCGGGACGAAACTTCTCCGGATCACCCCAAAGATGACTGAATAAAAAATCAAAAGCCATGACGGTTTTCAATCATATTTATGAATTGAAAACATAGAGATGTGCACATTTAATGTGGTTACTCACACGTCATGGTTGACTTGATGCTGATTAATGAAAACGCACGTGTCCTTGGGGATGAAATATCCATTTAGGATGGTGTCTCTGGTGGTGCTGAAGAGACGAAAACAAGTTTGACCATTTTCTTTGCTGTAAAAATGTACGTTCTGCGTATACAGTCTCACCTGTGGGGTATGGTGAAAGGAACATATGAAGAGTGACGAAACACCTCGTGAATGAACGCTTCAGTGAACGGCATTTTAGCCTTGTCTGAAAACCTGGGCAGCCTGGCTGAGCCAATGTGGTCATCTTAAATCAAAATAAATCAAATGATAACTAAATACACAGACATGGCCGTTGCCCAGAAAAAAATCCACGTTTAGAGGTAAGTTTTTTAAGCATAGAAAAATTACAATGCACATTGCTGCAGTCAAATTGACTAAAAAAGTTGAAAACTTTCCACAAAGTAAACATTTTATGTTATCTTTATACTTTAAACTGCTTTGATAATTCACAAATCATTGCATCAACGTGTGTGGCTTGATCAGGAACATGTGCTTGATATTTTTGGTAGCAGCAGGACATCTTACGATATAGACAAAAGTAGAAATAAAAGACATTTTTTAAAAATATCTTTCCACACAGACACCACTGGGATTTTGGTAAAATTGGTAAAAATCCCAGAGCTTAGACGTACACACATTGAACGTTTAAACAGCTCACAGATGGATTTTACGTCACTTTGATATCTTAACTGGATTTTACACAATCCCCATTTAGTTTTAATCATTATTGAAGATTTGACCACATGTATTTGTCTTAAAGTGTGACTTTTTCTACTTTTGAATGGTCTAAACTTTCTCTAATCTTGTAGCAGGTTCCTTATTTAAAATCTTTATGCTTCTTATACAGTTTTTACATCAAAATATAAGTATTTATGTCTTTTTTCACCCAGTGAAAGAAGAGACATCTCACAATTACCGGTAGTAGTTTTCTCTCCAACCCCCTCAGAGTGCAGAGTGCACACATCAAAACTCTTGTTGATTCCCATTAAATCTGAGCTCAGAATTATATTTTCAAAAGAACGTAAAGACTCTTTAACTTCTTCAGTACTGTAACTTGTTGCAGACTGACTGCTTGGATGAAGTTTATTATCTGCCCTGCGTTTCTTTCTGCCTGTTTTGATGCCTTTCGTGTTCCTGCCTTTGTGTTTCTCTTGAACTATCTGACCCCAGTCAGCCAGCTACAAAACATTCTCCGGTGTCAGCAAACTGATCTGATCTTTTGTGAGTTCCTCTCTGCCCTGAAAGGACCCTCAGGTTGACTACTGTTGGATTTCATTACGCTGACTTTGCTTCAGACATCACAGAAACCTGGTGTCAAACTGTTTTCGGCTGGTATTTTAAAGAAATTTACCTTTGCTCTGTGAACACGGTTTGTATCAACATTTATGTTCAAATATGCTGCATTAAAACAATGTCTTCTCTAAACCTTTGCTCTTTCTTTACCCCTGCAGCCCCAAACTATAGCCCATTAGAGATAAAAAAAAAAAAAACTTGAAATCATTAGTGTAACCTGCTGTTTTTAAGCAATTAGACTACTAATCAGACTGCTAGCCTGGTTAAAACCAGACCCTTGTCCTTCACTTCGCTTCGTACTAGGGTCTGGGACTTCTCCCATAGACAACGATTTCTCCGGTAGATTTTTGACCGGACCAATCAGAGAACAGAAGGCGGAGTTTTGAACGACGTCGACTGACGTCGTCAGTTAAAATGGCTGCCGCCACGAAGGAATTTTCAAGAAAACAAGGTAAAAAACTATTATTTCTTTGCTGAGAAAAAATATATTTCTTAGCTGACGTTATATCAGAAGTGTTCCTGAGCTTAACAGTTCCTAAATCAATTCACGAAATGGTCAAATCTGCTGGATTTAAATTGTTTCGGTTTGACATTTTCCAAACAGCCTCGGGTGCGCTACGAAAATAAATTATAAAAAAATCGAATTTTATCTCAAATGTTTCATCCAGGCCAACAGTCAGTAAATTAGAGCCATATAATTACACACTGGTAGCAGAAAAAATATCCACCGAGTGGTTTCTGAGCTATTTATCTGAATAGCCTGGACCTCGCCAGGCTAAACTAACAAAACTCCGCCTTCTGTTCTCTGATTGGTCCGGTCAAAAATCTACCGGAGAAATCCTTGTCTATGGGAGAAGTCCCAGACCCTAGTACGAAGCGAAGTGAAGGACAAGGGTCTGGTTTTAACCAGGCTAATAGACTGCACATTGCAAGTTTTTTTTCCTTCTAACACAAAGTCATTGTGTACAAGCAGTAAATATACTGTAAGATAGGCCTGTCTCAATAAACAATAAATCAATTAATCGTATGATAAATTAAAATGATCAAGCTTGTTTTCATTTATCGGCTTTACTGTATTGTTTCTTCATGTCTCTTTCTACTGAAGACACTGGATGAAAAAAGGCTAATTGACCCCTCCCTTTTTCTTTTCCTCTTTAAAATCTATTTTAATGATCCAAAATCTCGTTTTTGATCATTAAAAGCAGCTAAGCAGAGAAGCTAAGCTACGAGCTAAGCTAACAGGGTGACCTCGGGGAAACTACCGGTACCTCTGTCTTGTCGAAGCTCCAAAATTTACGGTTGAAATCCGTACCTTCGTGTGAAAAGTTTTACTCTGCAAAAATATGCTGAGAACTTACTGATTTTTTTTTAATTATTTAAAGCTTTTGTGTGAAAAATGCTATGCTAAAGAGCTCAAACCACACAGACTGTCTACCATTTTGAGAACCGAAGAGATACAGTCCATGTCACGTCAAGGGGCCTCCCTCCCATTTTTCTTAAAGAGACATGCTGCTTGCTCCCTCACTGTCCATCCTTCAGTTCAAACAGTCTCATACTGCCTTCTTGTGGTCAAAAAAGGTGCTACATGCAAAACAAATAAAATGTCATTAAATTTGACAATAATTACTGATTATTGTCAAATTTCAATCAATATTATCGTTTAACGCAATAATTTCTGAGACAATTAATCGAACAGAAAAATGTGTTATCATGACAGGCCTAATGTAGGATTTCATTTAATAAATTACTGAGCTCTGCGTTGCAAACACATTGCACAGGTGCATTGTGACAGGAGTCACCAACCTTTTTGAAACTGAGAGCTACTTCGTGGGTACGGAGTCATACAAAGGGCACCCGTTAAACTTCGGAAATAACAAAGCGTAAATTGAAAAAAAAAGTATAATAAACATATTTTTAAGAACATATTTTTAAGATAGACATTTTAAAATATATATAAATACAAAAAAGAATAACAACTGAATAAATGAAATTTTAAATGCAGCTTAGTAGTTAGTTATGCTATTTTTAGAACAGGTCCGAGGGCACCTCAAATGGTCCTTGGGAGCACCCGGGTGCCCGCGGGCACCATGTTGGTGACCCCTGTGTTAGAAGGTCAAACGATACCTATCTCCTGGTGTATTTTCTCCTGGACGTCAGGGAACTTGATGAGGTACAACAGGCTCCACTGCAAACCAGCAAAGATGGTGTCGAAACCTTCAGAAGAGCCCGAACAAAACAAGTGAAATGTTTTCAGAAGAATTATATGATATTAGTATTCAGGCAGGACTTTGACATGGACTTACCTGCACCGAAGATGTCTATGACGGTGTGGATGATCTGAGAGTTGGAGAGCAGAGATGTTTCCTTGTTCTCTTCTCTGTCTTCACAAAGTTCAATCAGAGCATCTGTGATGTCTCGGATGTAGTTCTATAATCACACACAGACAGGAAAACACACACACAAAACCATTGGCTCAGTCTCAATAAGCTTTCTATCCATCTATCCATTATCTTTACCCGCTTCTTCCTTTTCGGGTCACAGCTAAAGCTCCACTTACTGCTGTGTGTATGCACTGTCAGACTAAATTGAGACAAATGAAGTGAGAAAGACTGAAGGAAAACAACACGGTTACACAGTCTTCAAAATATTCTTAGCCTTCTGTAATCACTGCATTTCACTGTGGAGCATGGTTCCACTTTCCTTGTGTCCACAGCTGCAAATCATGGAGGTCATGTTTAAAGGTGTGCGGGTTTCTTCACCTTATCAAATGTGCTGATGTGTTCCTCAATCCTCCGCTCCATGAATCCATTCATCCGGTGAATGTACTGGACCAGTTTTCTTAGAGATGGACTTGGAAAGTAGCGGAACATGGGGAAGAAATCAGCCAAGTTCCCTGCAGCAAACAGTTTCAGGACCTCATTGTTAATGTTGACGATGGTGAGGAACTCCTTGTCATTGTGGTCGTATCTTCTCCCAAAGCATAAGGCGCACACAACATTTGCCACACAGGTCACCAAGGACACTGATGGATCTATGCCCATCATATCAGAGTCTTCAGCAGCTTGCTTCTGAATCCACTCCACCATCTCAGTGGCCTCAGCGCAAATATGCTCCTCCAGGAGGCAGGTGGCCCCGGACCCCCTGGGCTCAGCCTGGGAAAAGGACCTGAGGGCGTTTTTACACAGCTTCTTATGGAGCGACCACGCAGGGCCATACTTCTCGCTGAAGGTCATGCTGTTTCCATCAGCTATAGCAGAAAAGGTAAAAAGTTCAGGTCGCCCAGCAAAATCCTCCCCTTGTCGGACCAGCGCCTGCCTGATGGTGGTGAACCCACTGAGAACCACAACCCTCAATGAGCCCAAACGCAGCTGAAACATAAAAACACTATGTAGCAACCGAGGAATCTTCTTTTATATCGAAAACTCTTATTTTAAAGGAAAAACGTTCCTCCTACCTGGAAAACATCACCGTACTGGAGGCCAACGCGAGTCAGGGAAAGATGCAGCTGGTCCCCCATCTGGAGCAGATTGCCCACAAGTGGCCAGGGTGTGGGGCCCGGAGGAGGGGGGAACTTTGTGTGGTCCAACTGGGAGTCCTGCTGGCTCCGTTGGATCCTGATGACCACCAGGATCAGCGTGAGAAGAAACAGAGCAGCAGTAACAGAGGACAGAGAGGCAGAAGGCTCCTTGCTGATTAGCAGGTTTCCTGACAGAATCAGCCCCATGCTGAAAGTCTGCAGAAACTTATGGGAGAAAATGACACCTTTAACAGAAATAAAGTTACATTTGGGCCCAAGAGAATAAGTGAAAAGATTGAATGTGCAGGCTACTGAAGGAACAAAGAGAGGAAAAAGGAAAAGGGACAGGAAGAGGAAAGAAAGGACTTGATGAGGCTTCCTGTTTAACAATTTTAGTTAAAAAATATAATAATTGGTTCAATTTCACCAATTTTAATTGTCCTTTTTTTCTGTTTCACCTCTTAGATTAGATTTATGAAAGTCGTCATGGCATCTTGACGCAATCCTACAAACAAACAAACAATATCACCAAAAAAAAAAAAACTCTGTGTGGAACAACTGATGTTACAACAAGAAAACTCACCATAAAGCAGGATGTTGCAAACAGCAGGCGCATGGCTGAGAGAAACCAAACCTCCCAGCAGGCAGAAGTTTGAAGAGTGGTGGAGGAGGAGGTGTTCAGAGAACAGGACGTCCCTCAGCTGCAGGTTGGACCTCTGCAGAGAAAACTGCAGATCCTGCCCCCCTCCACTGCATGATGAGGTCAAATGATGGAGATCACAACTTTAAAGTTTGCTCATGCATTTTCAGTTTCAACGTTAAGAAACTTTTATGTGTGGTAACTTGAGTTAATTGTACTTTAAACATTTGTTGAAAACATTCTGTCAGGATGTGCTGGGAATTTCTTTTAGGTGAACATCAGCTTTGGAAAATGTGAAGCATTTTATGTGTAATTTCTATAATTTGTCGCCAGGGGGAGCTGTTTCTCTCTAGAAGATTGGGTTTAATGGAAAAATGTGGCGGCAACTTATTCTTGAATATTTCTGTGAAATTCAAGTTTTTGTCATGTTGGCCTCAGGTTTTCAGGGTAAGGAGGATCAGCGAGGAAGACGTGGACAAAATACAAACACATTTATGTTTGTAAATCGTTGATTTAAATTTTTCCATTGGTATAAACGCTTAGTTTTCAGGACACTCCTTAATGTTTTATGTGCATCACTTTAATTTGAACAAAAATACAAATAATGTTGTGATTAAACTTATTGTAATGCTCCACAAGACAACGTTTTATGACTTCTTTACCTGATTGTGAAACAATCTCGTTTTCAACACAGTGGCCTGTAACAAAATGTATATTAAATTTATTTTAATGAAATGAAAGTTTTCTTCTGCATCATGTTGCAGCTCTTCGGACTTGCTTCTGAAAGCTGGCCCTGTTTATAAAGAAAGTTTTACAGGTGAATACAGATGAGCCATGCAACCATTTCTCCCCCACGCCTCCCCCCTTCTGGTTGAATGAGGGTGTAAATGAACCGATCAGACCTGCGGTGCCAGATGTCACCCTCCAGTGTTACCCAGTGGGCAGTGCCAGCCGTTCATGGTAAATGGAGCTTATTTATATAGGCTTTCCAGCCCCCTATAAGGGGCCCCAAAGGGCTTTACAATACCAACCATCCACCCATTCATACACACATTCATACACCGGTAGCGGCAGACTGCCATGCAAGGCGCTTTCCAGTCCTACTGGGAGCAACTTGGGGTTAAGTGTCTTGCCCAGGGACACAACGACACATGGTGTGGGGAACCGGTATTCAAACCTCCAACCTTCCAATCGGGGGACGACTGCCATTACCACTACGCCACGGCCGCCCCTGAGGCACCAATTCTGTTTCCCAGAGATGCATCTAAGGGTTTCACAAAGACTGCGGATACTCTGTTATCTAGTAACCTGCACAATTTTAACAAAAGATTTTCTCTGAACTTTTTTAGTTGAATAAACTTTATTTATTTACAAATTTAATTATGTACAAAATTATTAATTTCACCATTTAAAAAAGCTTTTAGAAAAAAAAAGAAAAATCCCTTTTCACTGTGTGACTGACAGCAGGCGTTGTTTTATCTTCTTGGAGATGCACCCTGTCCTCTGCCTCTGCCAGGCCCTGCATGGGGGCCTCTGGCGTGCTCAGGAGGCCCCCCTCTTGGCCCTGGGGCACGGGTCACAGGCCTTCTGGGGTTTGAAGCAGCCAGTGACACCTCCTTTTGCACATTGACACCTTTCCCCGCCGTACCAGGCCTCATTTTGGTCGACTTGCTGCTCTTCTCCGGTACGACCTCTGTGAAAGGAAAAGTAATGAATTAAAAAAGTTGAGGGCAAGTGGATCAACCTGGTTGATGTGGAGTGTAAGAATGGCATCGATGTACAAAATAAACTATGGTGCATGTACCAGGAGGTGGTTCCTCCTCAGCAGGAGGTGGTATGAGAGATTTGTCTGGCAGCAGATCCTCCAAGTCTTTCATCACCTGATTAGTGCTGTCCTGATTGTTCCTGCGGTTTTTCTCATCATCTCGAGCCTGAAAAATCGACAGATTACCCCAAAAAAAATCTTTATAATTGTAAAAGCAAGAGAGGAAAAAATGATAGCAACTAAATCTCCCTCATACTGACCATTTGCATCTTCTTTTTGAGGTCAGTGTTTGCTTGTTGGTATCCCTTCGACACAGTGTTCAGATAGTATATGGCTAACCTGTGGATCAGAATGATAACTGGTTATTACATTAACATATATTAATAATTAGACACAGGAACATATCACTGAAAAGTTTATATCCATGTAAATCAACGGGACTTAAAAATAAAAAATACATCCAAAATAGCTTTTTTTCTACAAGTTGGCTTATGCTGGTGAAGATTCTCAGTCATCCAGGACATGATAAAATCAGAACAAGCGTTCAATACAAAACCAACTGGACTTTATTTGTTACAGAAAACGTTTCGCCCTCTATCCAAAGGGCTTTTTCAATTCAAAGAATTCTCTTTGAATTGAAAAAGCCCTTTGGATAGAGGGTGAAACATTTTCTGTAACAAATAAAGTCCAGTTGTTTTTGTATTGAACGCTTGTTCTGATTTTACAAGTTGGCTTCTTTTGATTCACATCGTTTTTAATTTGATGCAGAATTGTCCAAATATGCTGTTTTCCAATATGTTTAGCTGTTATTTGATGCTAAACAAACACAGTTGTGTTGTAAGCAATTCCCTTGCTACATTCCTTTTCTTTTCAAAATAAAGTATGCCCTTCAAAACAAAAATTCATGGACTCAGTGTGAAAACAGCAAATGCTAACATATCTTTGTTATTTAAATTGTGTGACCCAAAACAAAAGTTATACCTTGCAATTAACTTTAACAGCTCTTTTTTTTCTTCTAATTACATATATGTTAATTGTTGTATCTCATTATTATAAAATGAATAAATAAATAAATAAATTTTCACATTTATCCAACACTGTAAAATGTTAAGAAAATAGTGCATCTCATTGTGCAAAGATGAAATGATTACATTCCAGGTTATCACATCTCTGAACGCAAACATTTAATCAATGTGCTTTTCAAAACTATATCTTATGTTTCCCTCATCTGTTTAATCTGTGATTATCATCAGTTTACTGTACACACATGGTCCCGCAGGTGCTTAGGTTGTTGGATTGTACATCCAGATCTAATGGTGATGGGCTCACAGCACTCTGTAATGGCACTGTGTGTCTCTGTCCAAGGTTTGGACATGTCCATGTTTGTCTCCATAGCTTGTCTCAGGCGGTGGCGATTCTTTCTGAGGACACTGTGTCCAGCTCCACTTCATAGGATCTGTTACCAGGTGGGGTGTTCACTGTTCCATAAAGAGTTTAGCTCAAAAGGCTGAACTTGCACAAATTCACCTGGTTTCAATGAGTCTATGTTCATAACAAATAGGCTGAAGTATTTTGATTGTCTCTCTTGATTTTTTCATGAGTCTTGAACTGTTGGCAGCAATGGACTGTCTCTGATTGGAAGAAATTTTCTTGCCCTCCTGCTTAACAGCCTCTGGGCAGGGCTGGTGTCCAAACCTTGGGTGAAAGTGATGCAGAGGTTTAGTATGGCAGGATATGGATCCTGACCAGCTATATTTGCTTCCCTCATAAGCGGTTTGGTAGTTTTAACACCCAATTCTGCATTGCCATTACTGTACTGTACTCTGCAGATAGCCAGGCGAGGAGGTTTTGTGTGGGAATTCCCATTCCCAGCTGAAGTTGGCAAACTCTTACTGCCCATTGTCTAAAAGACAACATCAGGCACGCCCTATGGTGTGTGAAATGACCTTTCAGCTTTCTGATGAATTTGCTTGACTTTGTATCTGGCAAATAATCAATCTCAGAAATTGGATTAGTATTCTACAGTTATCCAGTGCTGATGATCAATTTGATTACAATTTATTGTTCTAAACGCAAAAGGATTGATTGGTGCCACTATTTGATAATGCCAGAAAAAACACATCATAAGAGTCATTTAAGGCCTTGGTGTGAGTGAACCCTAAATGAGGAGAAACTTTTGTTACATAAACCACACCCAACATTGAATTTATGCTCACATCATGAGAAGGATCGCAGGCATGATGAGACCAGGATTGCTCGCATATGAAAAGATGGTCCCCATGAAAGCTGGTAGATCCTTATCAATGGTCTCTATGACCACATCGTACATCTTTTCCTGGCCACTGTGAGGAGGAAACAACAGGACAGAGCTAGCGTTAAACAGTCTGCTTTAAGTGAAGACGGGCTTGAGAAAATGATTACTGAAAGAAAGTAACAATCTTTGGTTGTGTTTGTAAAACGTGGGTTTGACTTCATGAGACATTTTTACTTTTTCTCCTACAGCTGAATGTAGCCTTTGGTAGCTTCGTATGAAATTATTTTAGATTGTTTGATCTGATTTTTATTAGTGTTCTCAGTTTGGTCATATTTAGGTCAATGTCTGTAAAAAAAAAAGTAAATTAATTAATTAAAATATATATATTTATAGTCTCTATGTGGCCCTGTGATGGACTTGCGACCCGTCCAGGGTGTACCCCGCCCCTCGCACAGTTATTGCTGGACATGGGCACTGGCAACCCCTGTGACCCAAAAATGGAAGAAGCGGGTAAAAGATAATGGATGGATGGATATATATTTATATACACACACAAAATATTTTATACATATGTAAATATGTATGAAGGATAGATGTTCAAACAATCTTTGTTTATTTGTTACAAAACATCTCAAAGCACTTGTGACAATGTGTCTTAGCGCAATAAATTGATTTTTGTTTATGATTTTGCCAATTCTACACTAGAACAGCAATGCTAAAAAAAATTAACTAAAAAAAGGTTCAAATATGCTTCACTTATAAGAACCAGAACCACTGTATCCATCTTTCCTCTCTAGCCCCGTTAGAGAAACAAGTAGTCACTAAATGGACCCTTCCATGAAATTAAACAGTCATGTAAACACAATTGTTAAATCCTGTTATTTTCAGTTGAGGCGACTGTTTAAGCTGAAGCCCCCTACTGTCCAAAAGTAACCTTGAGACAGTAATACATGCCATTATTACATCCACGTTCGATTACAGTAATGCGTTTCTTTCTGGAATCAGTCAGAACACGTTTACAACTGGTCCAAAATGCTGCAGCCTGATTTGAACTGTAACAGGCAAAAGAGAGCACGTTACTCCCGTTTTGGCCTCCCTTCACTGGCTCCTGGTTCACTTTCAAATTCATTTAAGTAAATTAATAATTTAATACATGTAATTTATTGATTTAATTTAATTTAATAAATAAAATAATTCATTCCTTCTGTATGTTTAGTTCTACCCCCTCTTATCTCACTGATCTGCTGCTGACATGTTTCTACCTCTTCATGCCATGAGCTGCTGCTCTGCTGCTCTGACACTCGGACACGCCACCTCTGCACTTTCAGCTCTTCAGCCCCGATTCACTGCACCTGTTCTGATCCATATTTTAGGACTCCTCTCACCACTCCAGTCTTCCAGATTATTGTTCCTCTTCATGGTATCTGATTATCCAGCCATCCTGTTCTTGTTCACACTTGACGTTCACACCTTGTTCTTTGGATTTTCAACCTCATGCCACTTCTTATGGATTCACTGTTTATGTCTGCTCCTTGTCTGATTCTGTTCTGCCCATCTGCCCTTGGCACAACTACACTTTTCTGCTTACAGATTTTGGATTACGAATTGACCTTTTGGATTTGTTCCCGGACCTCTAACTACCTGTGCATGACCCCATCTTCATCTCTCGGACTCCCCTCTTGGATTTGCCTTGCAGACCACATTTATCACAGCACTCCCAAGCACCTGCCCTGCAACCAGTACCGGTTACATCACCTCTGCATGCTCTGTCTGGTGGCTCTCACCCCACCTGCCGGTGAAGACTTGTTCTCTCAGTTTTGATCCTGACTCCCTCCTGCAGCTGCAAAATCAATCAAACTATTTTCTTGTTTTTAAACTCTTGTCTGACTGATTCTGAATCCAAAACCCTGAGTCGTGACAGCTGAGCAGTGAGCACTGTCCCACAGCGGTCTCTGAGGTCAGCAGACCAGATGCTTTTATTGGTTCCAGCAAGCACTTGTTTTAAGCTCAGAGGTGACAGGGCTTTCTCTGTTGCAGGTCCAAAACTGTGGAATGAGTTACATGACTTGCATGTCAGGCAGGCTCCATCTTCCACTGTTGTCTTGTTTGAAAACTCACTTTTATTCCCTGGCTTTTGACACTGTGTGAGTGGATTTAACTTGTCTGTATTCCATAATGTCAGATATTTTGTTTTTCTTTATCTATTTGGAGCTAATTATTTTATCCTTTGTCCTTTGCTTGTTTAGTTTTTGCTGTACAGCTCTTTGGTTGGTCTTGTTGCTGTTTTAAGTGCTTCATAAATAAAGTGGAATAATGAAACCTTTTTAATGTTTGAATAAATATGCATGTTTAATTTTAAAATTCCCTTTTTAATGGTGGCAGATTACTACCATCTTGCTGATCCAGCCTAAAATATCACTTGTGTATTCACACAAACTAAATAAGAGTAAATCTGAACTAAACTGTAATCATTCACTATCAACTTTACAGAAGCCTTTTTTAATTTATTTTAGGTTTTGATTTTTTTTTTCTTCTTCTTTTCTTAGGCTCTGTTAGATAAACTATACTACATCTGCAAAAACTACCACGTGAGCTGCTGAATGAAAAGGGAAACACGTCCAAATATACCACATGCAACATGGTAAAAAGTAGCCTAAACATTAAACAAGCAGAGCAATGGTTCATGTAAAGAGCTCTTGTGCTGTCAGGATTAGTTTATAGTTTGAAGCTTTAGCTATATTGTATTGTATATGATTCTGACATAGATACATACTTGACATAACCAGCTAACTATAATCACAATAATTTGTCTTTAGCTTGCAGAACATTCATTACATGCATATTTTAGCAACAGTGATGTAGGCTGTATTTTTACAGTGTCCTATTGACCTGAATGGTCCACAGTCAAAGGATGGGGACAGGGTCATCATGCTGTAGATGACAGGAAGCACGCTCAGGAACAGGATGAGCAGCAACAGGCCCATGTAGAAGTTGTTGGACCTTGAGGCCTTGAAGACTCTTTCATGAGGGACGTTACAGGCCATCACCGCCCAGCACTGGAAGTACATGGAGCTGAGGAGACGCAGCACGTTTATACCCACCAGACCTGGAGCATAAAAGGCTCCCATCCTGAGGACGACAGCAGGAATAGCATTATTTCAAAATGTATCTACCGTAATAATTAAATATTTAATGTTGTTTAGTGGAGCTTTTGTAACAGGCTACATTATGTGCAGAAATAAAATCTGAAGAAGCAGGCGGTAATTAGTTATTAAGTCCAAAAGAAGCTCTATGTTATTAGTTGAGAGTTCATTGCATCTTAGTGCAAACAATAAATGTAAAAAGAGACTATGCACATGTGCAGCAATTCACCAGATCATTCCTTGGTTGAAGATGAGGCCCAGCACATTTCCACTGATGTCAAACTCTGCGTAGGAAGGCTGCAATGAAGATGACAGCGTGAATAAATTGTTGACCTGAATTTAAAAACAGCAGGTCAACAACGCTTTGTATTTGCTGCTATTGTCTCTCTCTCCCTCTCTGTAATTAAGTTCTCATTTCAGTCTCCTGTTTCCCTCAGTGTTTGGGATCACCTGCCCTGCCAGATGTCACTGTACCGTATCAGGTTCTCTTGGGTCTCTTACAAACTGTGCTGTGTTTACACAGTGCTCAACAGTGGAATCGTTTGGTGTTCATATGGATTAAATTAAAAGTCTACTCTTTCATTTGGTAAAATAAATAAGAATGCTAAAATACACACGCACACACTAAAGTACGGGTACTCACAAAACCAGCCTCCAAGTCCCAGCACCAGCAGTAATTGAGGAAGCGCACGAAGACAGCTCGGAAAAAGTCACCGATCAGAATAGTCAAATATGTCACTTGGACATCTGACACAGTTAGCTTCACAAAGTCCTGCAGATGACACATTCAAACTGCACTGTTGAATCAGACCGCTGGTTAAAAGTGGAAAACGTGCAGTTCTCTGTGTGCACCATCATTGACCAACAGTATAATGTCAGAACTGACTCTGCCGACGGCAGTCTCCCAGCAGGGTCCTCTGATCACATCAGCTGGGTCCACATGGAGAGGAGGCACGTTGGTCGTGTTGTAGAAGGAGCTGTAGTTGGCGTAGTACGCACTCAAAGCCCATTCTGTTTCATTCCTGATTAATTTTTCTGACTCCAGCTGAAAATACAAATGATGTTCAGTGCAAAGCAGCAAAGGGTTGATTGATGCAGCTCAGTTTGCAACAGTGCTGAAACAAAACAGCTATTAGCTCGAGCTGGAAGCTCCAAACCAAGAAGCAACTAACTTTCTGAGCAAAACTAAATTTGAATGACAGCAAGTCATTTTCATAAGCTTCAGTTTTGAGTTTTCTGTCTGTGGGTTGTAACAAATATTAATTAAAAGTTCTGAAATGGTGCAAGCACCAACTTTCTTCTCTTGGTGCCTTATTTCATGTAAAGTGTGCATAACTCTTCATGAATGTGCATCTTGGTTTTATGTGAAAAGTTTATTCAGCCTCCTGCTGGCTTAGCTGTTAACTAGTTATCACTCATGGGAATGGGCTTATGGTTGGTGCAAATGTTATAACTAAATATGATAAATGAAGCATTTAAAACAGTAAGAAGTTTGAGGTTGTTGTTTTTTTTTAACTCTGGTTCTCTCTCATTTTAAGCAGAGCTATAACGTAACCAAAGCCATGACAAACTCTAGACCAAGGTAATTCAACTGGCGGCACACGGGCCAGATCAGGTCCACTGGTGATCTCAGTTTGGCCCACCAATGCGTTCATTTTTAAATAAAACTAGAATTTAAAACATAAAACAAGCTTATTTAATGACAACAACTGCTGGATGTCTGGCCCTTGAGCTCTTGGCTGCAGTAGCTGTGACCCCCTGAGCAATTTAGTTGAATAGCACTGCTCTAGACCCTCATTAAATTATTGTCATGTCCAAATGTCCACTTCTTCAAGTAAAAAAATAAAAATGCAATAGTTTTAAAGACTTTATTTCTGTTTAGTATTTCTGACATTTTCTAATTGCTAGCTTCAGTGCTGTTTTTCACTAAAATAGCATTACAGTATCCTCTAAACCAGTGGGTCCCAACTCTGGTCCTTGAGGAACACCATCCTGCATGTTTTATTTGTTGACTGATTGACACGTCTGATTTGAATGAATGGGTGATTAACAGGCTTCTGCAAAACTTGATGAAGTAATCAAATTACTGATTCAGGTGTGTTGGAGCAGGGAAACAACTAAAACATGCAGGATAGTGTTCCTCAAGGGCAGTGTTGGGAACCACTGCTCTAAACCAACAAAGTAAGCACACATTTGGGCACAGTCTGACTAGGAAGAGATTATGGACCTAAATGTGGGACTAGGAGTCAGTCTAGAAGTGGAAAATGAAAAATATTACCACAAAAAATAAGGATGCTGCAGAAACAAAAGAAGACTAGACTGGATATGAAAAAGTGTAAATTTGACACGTTTGTTCTGTGTTTTGTTTTGTTTTCCTCTTAACCTCTACTAAAGGTAATCAGAGGAGTACGGTATGAACTAAGTGACTAACTTAAAACTAACTCTTTATTTTACAGAAAAGAGCTGTGAGAATTATTTTAGGGAAGCCTTATTGTCATCCATCAAATATATTATTTAATCAACTTAAGTTATCGAAGTTTCATGATTTGGTGGATTATAATATTTCATTAGTCACGTATAGAGCTCAAAACAACTGAGATTTTTGCAAAGCCTCAGTATAGAACCAGTTTGAAGGGTCGGACTGTTTCGATACAGGGAATTGACTTATGGAACAATTTGGATAACAATGTTAAATATACTAAATCTATGCTCGTGTTTAAACAAATGATCAAATCTAAGTTGTTAACACATTTTCTAGTTAACTAATGAAGTTTTTTTTTTTTTTTTTCAATTACTTGAAAAACATTGCTTGAGTTGATTTTTTGGATTGGGTTTGCTTTTGTTTTTTTTGTTTGTTTTTTTTAAAAAAGGGGCAGATAATATAAGATTATTTCTTCTCTCTGCCACCTTTCATTTTATGTCTTTTACATTCTACACTGTATGTTTAAACATTGTTTTTTTTATATTGATGTAAAATGAATAAATTTAATAAAATAAAAATAATAATAACAAAAAAGAGTTTATGAGAGAAGGGCAATTTTAAAAGAACTGAATGTAAGACACATTTGTTTTGAACATGCCTTTCCAGTGACTTCACCGAAGAGAGCGAACAGAAAGGTGTAGAGATTTCCAAGGAAGAGGGCAAATATTCGTCCCAGCTGCCACTTCAGGGCGACACGAGGATGATAATCCTCCAGTTCTGCGATGCTCTCAAACAGAGGAGGACACACCAGTCCCAGCAGAGACATGACAAACTCCACCTGATGTGACGGAGGAGGCAGGTTAAGTGCTCATCTCCCTCCTTACTCTCAGTTCACTGTTATTCATTCAACCTTTATTTAAACAGATAAGTCACATTGAGCCTCGAAGACTCATTTACAAACTTATAAACTTGCCTCATTGTTTTCAAACCAGGTGAGACTTTTGGGATCCATCTTAGCAAAGTCCTGGGAGCGTTTCACCACATAGTAGATGAGATACCCGCTGCCCCCGAGGCAGCAGGTAATCAGAATGTTGGCAGAAAGCCTGAGGAAGCGTCTGAGATGGATGTTCTCATCTTTCTGGTTTTCTTGTTCGTCCACAATGGATTCCTATAGTACAGACATTAAACAGTCAAATAAAAGTAAAACTCCCACATCGAGCTGTTTCCACAACTCACTGCAACATAGGGAGGGGAAAAAAGGATAAAAACCAGAGCACAAAAATGTTTTTCTTTCATAAACCTGTAAACTGACCATTCAGATTGAAATCTTCAGTGTTCCAAGATATAACATTTCATGATAGGGCTTATGTTTATATTTATCTTCTAAAAATGACTTCTAAATAGTTGTTCTGATTTATCTTCCAACATCAAACCTCATTATCTTCTGTGAAACCGATGCACCCACAAAACACACCTGCTGACCTTGAAGCTGGTGGTGATGGAGGCATATTTGTTGTCTGCAGTCTCGGGGTTCCCTATCAGGTAGTCCCAGCTGGTGAACATCTTCCAGCTGAAGTTGAAATCCCCCTCATCTGCTCCGTCTCCTCCCTCATTCGCATTACGGGCCATCCTGAAACGACAAACTTCTATTAAACAGGTGAAACTTCCTCATCTGCGTGCATGACAAGTGGCATTCGTGCATTTTAAAGCCCCGCGTACGTTCTGACCACCACCAACAGGCTGTATCCAAATATCCCAACACTGGTGAGCAGGTATGAGAGGGGGAGTCTGAACTTCAGCACCCCGATCATCCGGTCGCTGTTGTAGAAGCCGTAGAACAAAATCGAATACTTGAAGTAACCCTGTTGACAATATAAAGAGGAACTTTTAAACCCAGTGAATGTTTCCTGAAAGTTCCAGTAAAATCCATTCATGACATATTTTGCTAACAAAAAAGACAGAGTTGACTTTAATAATTAATGCCAAAGATTTTTTTTTTTTACACAAATCTTGCATAATCAGTATTCAAAGTGTTAGTTACAGATCTGACTCGGCTACTACCACACCAAATTTAACTTCAGTATCTCTAAAACAAACTGTTATATATAGCCATGTTCTGTTTTTAACAATTCTTTCCTGTAGCTGCCATCTTGAATAAGATTAACTACGGTATATAAAAAATAATCAGTTGTAGATGTTATCCCAAGGATTACTTTCAGAGTTTCATTAAAGGGTTTAAGTTTAACCCATTAAAATCTGTTCAGTGAGTCTTGAGCTGTTTTACCAAAACTACAGGCAAACACACACAGAGGAAAATAACATTTTTATTCCACCTTCAGCAGCGAACTGTGAAAAAAATGTGCTCAAAACATTACCGTGGGAGTCAGCTCGTTTGATCTCTGTGGGCTCATGGTTACAGTAGTCACTCGTTACTTCACAGTTCGATTTCTGTAGACTGGCTCTATCACGGTTTATGGACGTACAGTCCAAAATATTGGGCAAAAATGTACAAGACACACGATTGTGGACTGTATACTGTATCACTGTATACTCATGTGGTTGTGAAAAAGTTGGTGACAAAAATAAAATATTTGGACACGCGCCGCCATTTTGTAGTTTTCCCTCAACAAGCCTACACTGTACAGTATTAATAATCTCATAATGACCACATTTCCCA
Source organism: Garcialebias charrua (assembly GCA_038048925.1). Classification (NCBI taxonomy): domain Eukaryota; kingdom Metazoa; phylum Chordata; class Actinopteri; order Cyprinodontiformes; family Rivulidae; genus Garcialebias; species Garcialebias charrua. Next base: position 18,020 of record JBBPBX010007232.1, on the reverse strand, counting down.
GAAGGCAACAGGGCCCTGCCCAGAAGCCCCATTTCTTTCTGATGAAAAAAAAACAGAAGTAAAATTTTGATCTGCTCAGTGGATGCAGAGAAGCTGCACTGAATCCATCGGACTGGGCCAGAACAGGAGCAGAACCAGACCTCCAGACCCATCGGACTGGACCAGAACAGGAGCAGAACCAGACCTCCAGACCCATGGTGAGAGCTGGTAGCCTGCCCACGTGAACCTCAGAGCAGACGTGCACGACCAACTGTCTGGTGATCCATCTGAATCTTAATGGGACTTTTTTAATCTCCTTCAACTGGCCGATGAGGACCTCCGAGTGGGGACACGCTGGTAAGTAAAATTTAGTAGCTACATATTCTGTACAGTACATATACATGTACGTATGTTGTAAAAATGATGTAGGTTTAAGAGTTTAGAACATTGCAAGATTGTGAGAAGGTTTTATAAAGCCTTAAAATCTATACAGTATAAATACTAAAATAAATAGTATACCTTCCTTACTTTGTGGTTTTCACTTATCGCGGATGGTCTGGAAACTAACACCTGAGATAAACAAGGGACTACTACTGTATGTTCCGTCAGTGAGAACTGAATTGGGCAAAAGGGCCTTCTCCTACTCTGCTCCTGCTTCCTGGAATATCTTACAAAAAGATCTGAAGCTCTCAACCTTGACCTCTCTAAATGGCTTTAAGAATCTGTTGGAATCCTGGCAAAAACCAATGCAGACATGTTCCTGTTTTTGATTTTCTACATCTGCCTTATAATCTGTCTGTTTTGCTACTTTGATATCTTTGTTTTAACTTGTTAAAAAAAATCTGTATTTCTCTCTTATGTTTGTCTATTGTTGATTGTTCAAGGAAAATCTACTGTTGCTGTTGTCATCGTTATTTAGTTTGTAGACAGGTCTCTCTTGTAAATGTGTCCTTGAGGCTCAATGAGATTAACCTGCCTAAATAAAGGTGGAATGAATGAATGAAAATATTCCTTGTGGTGCAGGATAAACCTGATTCATTAAACAGATATTTCTGTTAGTTAATGGATCTAAGATTCTCACACTAAAGTCGGAGAGCACTGTGTAATCCATGGCTGTGGACTGTTCTTCTCTGGGGACAGTTTTCCTGGGAATGGAGCCGTATGGAAGACCCATGAGAATCTAAACATCAAGGAAAAGGATGGAGATTAAAAAATAAAGCCCTAAAAAGTGTTTTCAGATTTGACTACACCTGTTAGTGTGGACAGTAAAAAAAACTAACCTCTGGCAGAACCACAAGGCCAAACATGAACGCAAAGAGGATCAGGTTCAGACCATACATCCACCTCAGGAAAAGGAAATAGGATGCCACAGACGAGCCAAAGTGACCTGTTGGACAAACAGATAACTGGACTTAATAAAAGATGAAGGCAGATTATTGGTGAGTGTTTGGTTTTTGTTCTTCACTGAAACCAACTTTCTACTTCCTTGATCTTCCTCTCCCAGGGTATACAAGCGGTTTTGAAGTTCTCAAAGTCCCGATTAAACTTGATGAGTTTCTATGTGGGGAACATTTTAACAACGTCATTCACATTGTAATACTTAAAGACTAAAGACACACCACCGAAATTGCACAATCAGAACCTTACCTTAGTCATCATGACTTTAAATGCATACAACCTCCGGCCTTTGCCTTTTCCAAGAGCTCCTTCAAACTTTTCAACAAACTCCTGGGCCTCCCTGTTCACCAGAATACAAACAGCAAAGAGTGTAAAAAATGAAAAATAAAAACATGTAATAAGTGAACTACGTTAGCTAGAAAAGGTGTGTCAAACAGCTTGTGAGATGAACTTATGAGGATTTAGGAGCTTCATCAGTCTGTCAGTCAATTCAGCTTTAAAAAAAGTTAGACATGATTTAAAAAAATTATAATAAGTTTAAGATACCCGAACATTAAAAGCAAACACTCTGACACTAATCTACATGTTTTGCAATATTAGAAGAGATCAGAACTATTTAAAATTATTTCACATTGAAAAGAAGGTTTGAAACAAAAATGTCTTAATGTGGACAGATCATCACTGCTTTTCTTTTTTTAATAAGTGTTTGTCCAGAGTAGTTAATTTTCATACTTTTATACTATTATGAAAAAACTCAGGACAGTGTTACACTTTTTTACTATTTTATGCTTATGTGTATTAAATGTTTTAGTGTTTAGTGTTTAGATGGTTACTGTTGCACCGAGGGACTGAGAGAAATGCAATTTCGGTCCTGTGTATGTCCTGTACATATTGCAGTTCTGACAATAAAGTTGACTTTGACTTTTGACTTTGACTTCTCATTACTTATTCTTTGAGCACACAGAAGACAATACAGTTTTATCAATTGCTTTGGTGCATTTCTCTGATAAGAATTGAAATTTTCATAACCGTTAGTTCAGCCTCCACAACATTCAGCCATTTGTACAGATCATGCTGGCTTCCTTAGAGAACTTGGCTTTTCTATGTATGGGAATGTTCCTGTAAAGTGCCCTGAGACAACTTTGTTGTGATTTGGCACTGTATGAATTGAATTGAATCATAGTAATTTATCATTCCTTCCAACAAATTGCAAACACTTTTGGACATGCTGATCAGTTGCTGCCACACAATTCTCTGCTGTTTTGTAACAATCATTTGCTTATGTCATGTCAGTCAAAATGAACTATACGTATGAATGCTGAGTTGTCTTCCTCTTCTTTCAGCTTTTCCCTCTTCAGGGGTCGCCACAGTGAGTCATCCTCCTCCATCTCACTCTGTCCTCTGCCTCCTCTGTCCTCTTCCATCCTTAGTCTTCCACTAAAAGTAGCAGTTCCACCAGCACCCTGTTTGTCAACAGCTCCGGTGGCGGTCGTTGTTAACCCAGGCCTCAACCAATCTGGTGTGGTTTTGCTTTGATGAACTCACATTATAGTTTTGGTGAAAACTTGTTTTTACGTCAGATGCCCTTCCTCACACAACCCTCATCATTTACCCAGGCTTGGGACCGGCACATGTGAGACACTTGTTTGTGCTCCCTAGTGGCTGGTTTTGAATGCTGAATAGTCCATCCATCCATCCATCCATCCATTCATCCATCCATCCAGCTATCCATCCATCCACCCATCCATTATCTTTGCCCACTTCTTCCTTTTTGGGTTGCGGGGGGTCACTGGTGCCCATCTCCATCCATCACTGTGTGAGAGGTGGGGGACACTCTGGACAGGTCTCCAGTCCATCACAGGGACACAAAGAGACAAACGAGACAAACAACTATTCACTCACACCTAGAGATAATTTAGAGTTACCGATCAGTCTAACATGCATGTTTTTGGTCTGTGGGAGGAAACTGAAGGATCAGGAGAAAACCCACGCATGCACGGAGAGAACATGCAAACTCCACCTAGAAAGGTCCCCGGACTGGGATTTGAACCGGGGACCTGCTTGCTGAGCGGCAGCAGCTTTGCCAGTTGCTCCATCGTGCTGCTCTTTGTCCAAACTTTTCAACCAAATTTTGTAAATTTCTTTATCATTTTTCCATGAAAGTGTCTCCCAGTTTGAACAATTTCTCTTAGGTGAACCTCAGCTTTCACTGATAAGGAATGTGTGAAGCATTAATTGTAACCAAAGATACAGTAAGCCACTTCTCCACAGTCACTCCGAGCTAAAACCCATGAACCCTCAATTCTCAAGCACACTGTATAGCAGGACATAGTGTGTACCATTTCAACAACACTCTTCTTCCTTCTGCTTGTCCCTCTTCATCTGTCTCCAAAGCAAGTTATGCTCCTCCATCTCACTCCGTCCTCTGCATCCTCTGTCTTCACTCCAACTACCTCCATGTCCTCTTTAACTGCATCCATATATCTCCTCATTGTCTTTTTTCCTGGCAGCTGCATTTCTAACATCTTTCTACCAATATACCCACTGTCCCTCCTCTGGACATGTCCAAACCATCTCTGCCTGGTCTCTTTTTATCTCCCAATTGTTCAACATGTGCTGTACCTCTGATAATCTCATTCCTAATCGTATCTTCATTTCTGCCACTTCCAGTTCTTTCTCCTGTCTTTTTGTCAATGACACTGTCTCCAGGCCATACAACATAGCTGGTCTCATAATACTGTGACACAAAACTGAAAGGTCAGCATGATGGAAGAGGGATGAGGATGGGGGGAGGCAGGGAACAAAACAGAGGCAGTGGAAGAAGAGGCCAAGTATATATATGCAGATTCCTGATGAAATTAGAACTACCGGTATGTGGACCATGTTGTCCATCACAGCCTCACAATTGCTGATGATGGTCTAAGATGCAACCAAACGGGAGAATCACTGTAAATTAAATTATTCCAACATTTTGTTGGGAGAACGTGTGCATACTGGACAGTGGTTCGGCACTAACAATCTGCACTGCATTCATAATAATAATAATAATAATAATAATAATAATGTCTTGTCCGTCATCTGTGTATGTTTCCCATACACAGACGAAATTCGTCTCTGCATTTAACCCAACCACCACCAGGTGGTGCAGTGAGCAGCCAGAAAGCGCCCGGGGAGCTGGAGAATTAGGTGTGCACTCATAGACACCCCAAGGTGTGTAGTGGCCGGGGCGCGAACCTGCGTCCTTTGGGTCCCAAGTCAAAGGCTACGTTCACACTGCAGGCAAATCCGACCCAAATCTGATTTTTTTTGCCCCATTAATTAAATTAAATTAAATTGCACATTTTTGTCATCTGTGTATGTTTCCCATATTTGACAGACGAAATTGGTCTCTGCATTTAACCCAACCACCACCAGGTGGTGCAGTGAGCAGCCGTAGTCAGCACCCGGGGAGCTGGGGAAATAGGTATGCACTCATAGACACCCCAAGGTGTGTCGTGGCCGGGGTTTGAACTCGAACCAGGGTCCTTCGGATCACCATCTGACCCATATCTGATTTTTTATGAGAGTCTGAACGCAACAAATCTGATGTTTTCAAATCCGACCCAGGCCGTTTCAGTATGTGGTTTTAAATCAGATATATATCTGATGTTTTCAAAGCGACTGCAGTCTGAACGCTCATGTGATTTACATCTGACTTTTTCAGAACACGTGCGGCTCATTTAATTGAGCCCGCGCATGTTTGTACAGACACAAAGGGGACACGCAGCTCAGAGCGGGGTGGGGGCTAGCAGGGGGATGAGCTCTCTGTAGCTCAGAGCGGGGTGGGGGCTAGCGGGGGGAGACCAGCTCTCTGTACTTGCAACGACGCACACACCGACGCTTGCTTTCTTCTCAGTTTTTGCCTTTCATCTTTGGATGTTTAGCTCTCCCCGATTGGAGAACAACTTCAAAATTACGAACACACACTGAAAACTGTTGCACGCGTCCATGTTTACTTCCTCAAACACAGGGTGCTGCGTCAGCGTCAGGACAAAAACAAGCGACCAGCCCATGAAAACAAGCCCAAACAAGCAACTCGCAGCCTGCGTGTCACGTCACGCAGGCTGAGACATGAGCCGCAGCGAGCAGCGCGGATCCAAAAGAGAAATGGAGCAGAACACAGCTGAAGCTAAATTTTTTATATTTTATCACATCTACAGCTGCACTGATCAGCGCTTTGTTGCGTGTTTTCATGCGTGTTTTCATGTTTCATCATGTTTTCTTCTGCGCATGCGGGTCACTTCTGCAACGTAGAGCGTTCACACTGGAGTCATGCCAGGTCTGATGTTGGTCGCATTTAAAATGTAGTGTGAACGTTCACACCAAAAGATCTGATTTTTTTTATTTATCGGAATTGAGCATTAAGACCTGCAGTGTGAACGTAGCCAAAAGCCCTGCCACTACACCATCTTGGCTCCTTGTGTCAAACATGAAGTTTACAGAGGGACAAGAACTTTTTACATTTTACATTTAGACTTACAGCTTTACCACAGCACAGTTTTACTGTATTGTAGTCAAATGTTTGCCTCATTCATTTCCAATATGTACCGGTGAATTAAGAGTTTTTATTAATGATTTTCTGACTAAATGTTTATCAATTTTTATGTTAAGAGTTAATGCTTAATTCAACACTTGTGAGAAAAAACATTTTAGTTCAAGATGTTTCATTAAAGTCTTGAAGTGGGGGGGTTTGTGTGGCTTTGCTTCAAAGGTCCAGGGTTTCTTTGAAGGATAAGGGCCCAGTCCTTCTCGAAAAACTGGTCTTTGATGGAATGAATGCATATCACCCATCTCATTTCAAACTTTGCAGTTCTTCTGAAAGGGAGTTAGGCAAATAATGTTTCCATGCATCTCACAGCCAAGTTTGTAAGATGTGATGAGCACAGCTCAGCAATTAAGGGCAGGCTGACATTGTGGCTGATAGATGAAACAGAAAGCTTTTTTGCAGTGCCTGGTACTATCTTGAAAAACAAAGTTTGATTGAAAACATATTTGATGGGAGTGAATGCTCACAACGGTATAAATAGAGAAGCGCTCGGATAAACAATTCGGAGTCAACCGTGGGTTTGATCAACGCCCGGTGTGCGCATTGATGACTTTTCTCTCGCCGAGAACAGAGCGGCTCCCCTGTTCAAAGTGTCAAAAGGTGAGAAAATACTGTAACTTGTTACACGTCAATGTTTTGAGATTGTGTGTATTTTAAGTTTTACTGTGGCGAGATTAAACAGACACTTTTAAATCTTAGCAGGAAACTTGTGTGCAGTCAGTACTGTGGCAGATTTAACTGACAATTATTTCTAGCAGGAGGACTGTTTGTATGTTTGAACATGTATGTTTTTACTTTTTCTGTCACAAGACTTCTTTAATAAATATTCATTATTTTTAATTAAGTCTGTTTGTTTTCTTCCAAACCAGTGAGTGTGCCCACCTTTCAAGAATCCAAAAAGATGATAAAACATTAACCATTTGGGTTGATCTGAAATTTCATAAATCAACCGGTATTGCAAAATTGTTTACAGCTGTGCACAGCTCTGGGTGTTTGTTAATGTTTGTTATAAGTAAGTTCCCTTTCAGTTCCGCCAAAGCCTGTCCCAAGCCAGGTTGCAAAAGGAGGAGGGTTGGGCGCAGGGCTAGCAACCCTGCCCTGTAAAAACAAAACACCGCTGCAGAAACGGCAAGCTTATTTCAGAACACAACAGGCAACAAAAGGAGTTGTTCTCCCCCATTTATGATGGACCTGAGTGAAAGCCCTCGGGAAGCTCAGTACCGGATGCGGAACAACATCCTCTCCGCCAACAGTATAACCAAGATTGCCACGTGGAATGTACGTACGTTGTTCCAAAGTGGAAATCTTGCGCAAGTACTAAAAGAATTTGACAGATATAGACTCAAGATCTTGGGGATGAGTGAAGTACGCTGGACAGGCAGCGGAAAACTGAAGAGTGAAGGGAAGACGCTGCTGTACTCGGGGGGTACAGAGCATCACATCCGCGGAGTGGGACTCATCTTAGACAAGGAGGCAGAGAAAGCACTCATTGGCTGGATACCAGTTAACGATCGTATTATCACGGCTAGATTCCAATCACGACACATTAAGGTTACAATTATACAAATCTATGCACCAACTGAGAATGCAAATGAAGAGGAGAAAGATGCATTCTATGAACAGCTGCAGGATACAATAAATGAGTCACCAAGCTATGATATGAAAATAGTGATTGGAGACTGGAACGCGCAAATCAGTGGAAACAGGCAAGGATGGGAGGGAGTAATTGGACCCTTTGGAGCGGCTACACACACGAACGATAACGGAGACAGACTACTGACCTTCTGCAATATGAACGAATTATGTGTTGGAAACACATACTTCAAACACAAGGAAATCCACAAGAAAACATGGCGCTCCCCAGATGGAAACACATTAAATGAAATTGATTATATCTGCATTAACCGAAGATGGCGCAGCTCACTCAGAGATGTCAAAAGCTGCAGGGGCGCAGATATAGGATCAGACCACTACTTGGTGAGAGGAACAGTGAAACTGAAGTTGAAGAAAGGCAACAAACAAACCCAAACAATGATCTACGACACAGCAAAGCTCAAAGACAAAGAGTGGTCAGATAAACTAGAAATTGAAACAACAAACAGATTCCAGGTACTACAGGATGAGAATGATATCGAAGAAAAATGGCAATGCTTCCAAGAAGCAGTGCAGCAAGCAGCAGAGGCAACTATCGGCTGGAGAAGGGGAACTAGAAAAGAAAGATGGATTAGACCAAAAACATGGAACCTGATTGACCAGCGAAGAGAAGCTAAACAACACAGAGATCAGATACAAATGGTGGATGGAAGGAATGAGGCCAAGGAGAAATATAGACAGTTGAACAAACAAGTTAAAAAAAGCTGCAAGGAAGATAAAAAGATCTGGTTAGAAGATAAATGCAAAGAAGCCCAAAAGGCTGCAGATGAAAACAATACCAGGACACTATTTCGCATAGCCAGAGACCTAGGAGGCACGGGAAACAGTGGCGAAGTACCAATCAAAGACAAAAACGGAAAAATGATAAAGACAGAAATAGAAAGAAATGCCCGCTGGGTAGAACATTTCCAGGAAACACTGAACCAGCCTGAACCAGCACAACCTCTTACATTTACAGACAAGTACACAAAACAACACCTAGAAGTAAATCAAAGTCAAAGTCAAAGTCAACTTTATTGTCAGATCTGCAATATGTACTGTACAGGACATACACAGGACCGAAATTGCGTTTCTCTCAAATACAGGGCAAATTCAAAAAGAAGAGGTCACAAAAGCAATCAACAAACATAAAAACAACAAATCACCAGGAAACGACAATATATCGGCAGAATTGCTTAAACATAGCGGTGAGGCAATGGTAGAGAAGTTGACGGACCTATATAACGCATGCTGGAACAAGAAAACAACACCCACAGAATGGAGAAAAGGAACCATAATAATAATAATAATAATGAATTCGATTTATAACGCACTTTTCATTAATGAAAATCTCAAAGTGCTACAAGGAGCAACAGAATTAAATGTCAATAAAACAAATAATAAAACAATTAAAATCAATAACAATATCAGCTAAGATCAAAAGTAGAATCATGAGGAGGTAAAGTATGCTTGGTCGAAAAGAAAGGTCTTCAAGCCGCTCTTAAAGTCAACCACAGACTGTGGGGCTCTTAGACAGTCAGGAAGAGAGTTCCACAGGCGGGGGGCAGCTACACTGAAAGCCCGGGGTGACAGCCCTGACCATAATAAAGATACCAAAGAAAGGAGACCTAAGCGAATGCGGAAACTGGAGAGGAATAACGCTACTTTCGGTACCAGGGAAACTATTCTGTGCGGTGCTGTTAAACAGACTAAGAGACGCCGTTGACAAAGAACTTAGAGAAGAACAAGCGGGATTCCGTCCCAACAGATCATGCAGTGACCAGATTTTCGTGCTAAGAAATATCATAGAGCAATGCATAGAGTTCCAAAAACCTATAGCTATGAATTTCATCGATTTCCAAAAAGCATTTGATAGCATACACAGAATAAGCTTGTGGGACATTGTGCGAAGCTATGGTATACCCGAGATGTATGTAGAGATCTTCCAAAATTTGTATGATGGTGCCAGCTGCTGTGTGAAGGTAGAAGCAGGCACCACAGATTACTTTGAAATACTCACTGGAGTGAGACAGGGTTGCCCACTATCTCCATTCTTGTTCCTCCTCGCCATAGACTATGTAATGAGAATAGCCATGTGCAAAACAAATTTTGGAATAAAATGGACGACAAATGAGAACTTAACGGATCTAGACTTTGCAGACGATATAGTCCTACTGGCAAACACTCAACCAGTGCTTCAAGATATGACGCAAGCCCTACAAGAAAACGCTAAAAGGATTGGTTTGAAAATAAACGAAGGAAAAACAAAGGTTATGCAAGTTGGGCACACAGAACCAAACATACAGATAACAATAGATCAATCGTCTGCTGAGAAGGTACAGAAATTTGTCTACCTTGGAAGTGTCATAACTGACGATGGCAACGTAGATGCAGATATTACCACCCGCATCGGTAAGGCAGCATCAACATTCAGAAGACTACAATCAATATGGGCAAGTAAATCCATATCCACGAATCTTAAGGTCAGACTACTGCAAGCAGTGGTTATCCCCACAGCCTTGTATGCCAGTGAGACGTGGAAGATGTCAGTAAAGATGGCCAAGAAATTGGATGCATTCCAACAAAGATGCCTGCGAAAGATACTGAAGATTACATACCTAGATCGGATTACAAACGCAGAAGTCTATCGTAGGACACATACCATACCCATGAGCCAAACAATTAAGCTAAGGAAGCTCAAGTTTGCAGGACATGTACTGAGAATGGAAGCACAGAGACTACCAAAGATTGCCTTCAATTGGAAACCACAAGGAAACAGAAAGAGAGGCAGACCCAAACTGACGTGGAGACGATCCTTTGAGAAAGACCTGAAGGTACAGGGCTTCGACCCGAGCACGGTGGAGATGATCGCCAAGGATAGAGATCAATGGAAACAGCTTGCCGCCCAATGCGCTCTCGAGCGCGGGAGGATCTAAGTCTAAGTAAGTAAGTCTAAGTCCCTTTCAGTCTGGTCTCTCTGTGCAACATACTTGCTATGGGAATTGCGCCCCCGCACGATTACCTGAAGGAATATACTCACGCCTTTACGGCTAGGGCGTCACCACCGCGCCAGAGGCCCCGCCCTCTAGGTACTTAAGCGGCTGACGCCCATCCATCTTCCTCTTTTTGCCCTTCACCTCGCTAAACCTGAACTACCTCTTCGCGGGACTTCTCTGTTGCTTCATCGCTCAACTTGAGGTGAGCTTGCTCCCTGCACAGAGCGCACAGAGAATTATTCCTGCGTATTGCTGGACTAGCGAAAGCTAGTCCGGCACATTTTCTTAACCCCGAAGTATTTTCTTCTCCTCTCTCTACAGATTGCTTCGCTCGACGGCGCTAACTACGCCACAAGGAAAAAGCTACTTGCTAACTCCTAGCGAGCTAGCCAGCGAAAGCGACGCGACGGAGGAGACATTTCAAGGAAAAAGAAAAAGGATTCTGGAAGGTCTCGCTCGCCTTATCTCGGACATGCCTCCGGAGAAAGGAAAGTGAAAGGCGAAACTTCCAAGGAAAACCAACGGGACGGCGAGCCCAAGTTCGCGCGCCTGTCCCAGCTGATGCGGTTTCTCCCTCGCGGCGACGGACACCCATGAGGCCTGTCCAGTCTGCCTGGGAATGCTTCACGCAAAAACAGCGCTGGATGCGCCCGACTTTTGCCCACACTGCAGCCTGATGCTGATGCGGTGTTGCGGCACCGGGTCGACCTCGTCGCCAAAGCCATGGGCACTTCAGCAGTACCAGCGGATGCGGACACGATGGAGCCTCTCACTCCCACGCCAGAGCTCGAGAACATGGCTCTACATGGCAGCACACAAGTCGAATGGGGTGACAGCCCTGACGTGCTGGCTCCTATGGTGGACTTAACAGTTGAGTTCGACACCAGAGGCATGATGAACGAGGACGAGATCTCGATTTCAGCCTTGGGCGAATTTTCAGCGGAGGACGCAGACGTGGAACTGTAGGATCAGGGAGAAGATCTCTCCCAGACCCCGGTACCTGTGCTCCCAGAAACTGACTTCTCCATCCCTGCTCTGTTCGACCTGTGCCACAGAGCAGCAGACGCGCTGCACATCCCATGGCTTGAACCTCCGCCTCGCCAACAGGTCACAAGGCTGGCAGGAAACTATTTTTACTCGAAGCAGCAGGCCGCCACAAGGCAAAGGATGCCCATGTTCCCGGACTTCCTCACTGAACTAACGCGCACCTGGACTCACCCAAGAGCCCCTATGCTCCTTCCCCTTTCACAGTTCCTCGACATCGACGGGATGGACGAGGTAGGAATAGCTAACGTGCCTCAGATTGAGGACACACTAGTGTCTCACCTGGCTCCTAAGTCATCCGGGACAAAACCAACTCTTCCCAGCAAGGCTTGTCGAGCTTCAGCGTCTCTACTCAAGAAGTGCTACAGAGCTCAGGGACTCGTGGTGCGCGCCATGAACGCGTCCGCATTGATGCAGGCTTACCTAGCGGAAAAGCTGCAGCAGCTGCCGGTAACAACGGACAAGCAGGCAGCCGCCGACTTGCTGGACGAAGCCCGCAGAGCAACAGACTTTGTGCTCCGTATGATGGGGACAGCTGCTGTTGCACAAGGTAGGGGCATGGCGGAAGTGGTCATCACGATTCGCCACCTGTGGATGACTTTAACGGATCTCCCTGAGGGACAAAAGGTGCCTTTTCTCCACCACTCAATAGAGCCGACGGGATTATTTGGTAAAGCTTTGGAGCAAATTCAGACCAAGCTGGACCAAAGACGCAGACAGGCGGAAGCTCTCTAGGTGGGCATTCCCCGGAGAAGCTTCGCCCCCCCAAGGGAGTCTGCTGGAAGCAGACCTGCGCAGTCTCGGCACCACTCGGCAATGTGTGCCCCACCGCAGAAGCGGCCAGCATACGAGGAAGAGCCCCGGCAGAGACCCTCGCCGGGCCAACCTCGCACCAAGCACGCATGGAGCAAAAATAGGTTTGTCCCCCGCCAGGCGACCAAACACAGGGCCTCCTCTGCGAACCGGGACACCAGACAAAAAACGTGCCTGATGAACCAGGTCCACGTTTCCACATTACACGATCACCCGCCCACATGGTACTGGGAATGATCCCTTCATGTCCAGACTTTACTTGTAACATGGTACAAAAAGCTGGTTTATTTATCGCATGCACAAATCATGCTCTCTCTGCTGTGAGTGACATAGAATCATGTACGTCATTGCACATAAGCACGAATAAAGTTCATGAAACAACTCCTCTCTGTTTTATTGACTCTAAAAAAAAAAAAACTTCAGCACAGGTCCCTCTGGCTTACCAGCCGTCGTTAAGGGAGGGGGCCATTTTCCCCCCTCCCTCACGGCCCACGGGGTATTAGCCTAATCGATAAACCCCAGCAGGGTGCCTCTGATTTGTCTGCAGTAAGCAGACACAGAGGCGTCTGCAAG
>JBBPBX010007231.1:50847-65872 GCA_038048925.1 Garcialebias charrua | reverse complement strand
TCACGACTTTCAGCAGCTTCTTCTGCTGAACCTGTCACGACTTTCAGCAGCTTCTTCTGCTGAACCTGTCACGACTTTCAGCAGCTTCTTCTGCTGAACCTGTCACGACTTTCAGCAGCTTCTTCTGCTGAACCTGTCACGACTTTCAGCAGCTTCTTCTGCTGAACCTGTCACGACTTTCAGCAGCTTCTTCTGCTGAACCTGTCACGACTTTCAGCAGCTTCTTCTGCTGAACCTGTCACGACTTTCAGCAGCTTCTTCTGCTGAACCTGTCACGACTTTCAGCAGCTTCTTCTGCTGAACCTGTCACGACTTTCAGCAGCTTCTTCTGCTGAACCTGTCACGACTTTCAGCAGCTTCTTCTGCTGAACCTGTCACGACTTTCAGCAGCTTCTTCTGCTGAACCTGTCACGACTTTCAGCAGCTTCTTCTGCTGAACCTGTCACGACTTTCAGCAGCTTCTTCTGCTGAACCTGTCACGACTTTCAGCAGCTTCTTCTGCTGAACCTGTCACGACTTTCAGCAGCTTCTTCTGCTGAACCTGTCACGACTTTCAGCAGCTTCTTCTGCTGAACCTGTCACGACTTTCAGCAGCTTCTTCTGCTGAACCTGTCACGACTTTCAGCAGCTTCTTCTGCTGAACCTGTCACGACTTTCAGCAGCTTCTTCTGCTGAACCTGTCACGACTTTCAGCAGCTTCTTCTGCTGAACCTGTCACGACTTTCAGCAGCTTCTTCTGCTGAACCTGTCACGACTTTCAGCAGCTTCTTCTGCTGAACCTGTCACGACTTTCAGCAGCTTCTTCTGCTGAACCTGTCACGACTTTCAGCAGCTTCTTCTGCTGAACCTGTCACGACTTTCAGCAGCTTCTTCTGCTGAACCTGTCACGACTTTCAGCAGCTTCTTCTGCTGAACCTGTCACGACTTTCAGCAGCTTCTTCTGCTGAACCTGTCACGACTTTCAGCAGCTTCTTCTGCTGAACCTGTCACGACTTTCAGCAGCTTCTTCTGCTGAACCTGTCACGACTTTCAGCAGCTTCTTCTGCTGAACCTGTCACGACTTTCAGCAGCTTCTTCTGCTGAACCTGTCACGACTTTCAGCAGCTTCTTCTGCTGAACCTGTCACGACTTTCAGCAGCTTCTTCTGCTGAACCTGTCACGACTTTCAGCAGCTTCTTCTGCTGAACCTGTCACGACTTTCAGCAGCTTCTTCTGCTGAACCTGTCACGACTTTCAGCAGCTTCTTCTGCTGAACCTGTCACGACTTTCAGCAGCTTCTTCTGCTGAACCTGTCACGACTTTCAGCAGCTTCTTCTGCTGAACCTGTCACGACTTTCAGCAGCTTCTTCTGCTGAACCTGTCACGACTTTCAGCAGCTTCTTCTGCTGAACCTGTCACGACTTTCAGCAGCTTCTTCTGCTGAACCTGTCACGACTTTCAGCAGCTTCTTCCGCTGAACCTGTCATGACTTTCAGCAGCTTATTCTGCTGAACCTGTCATGACTTTCAGCAGCTTCTTCTGATGAACACAAGCAGCACAGGCGTAGCTGCTTACATCTGAATGATCAGTTTGCTCTACCAGTCGAAGCAGGAAATTGTGTATTTATTCTGCTTCATTAGTAGCAATAAAGTTTTAAGTTTCAAAACATTTGACTGAATTAAAAATCCTTTTCAGGAAGTTACAGAACGTGTTTTTGAACATGTGCTCAGTTGCAGCTGCTTATGAAAACAGAAACTCGCAGCACGACCGTTTTGTTCCCTGCTGCTGAACAGCAATGTGTGTGTCAAATATGAACACACCTCTCAACAAAAGCACACGGTGGTACAAATCTGAGTCACGTTTTGTTGAATCATCTCGAGCTGACCAGGAGTTATGACAAGGACAAGCAACGACCTTGTATGACCTTTGACCTTGAAGTAGGGAGATGAAAACGTTCAAATTCATATTTTTCTCATCTTCAAAAACTCATCTGGACAGTTTACAAAAACAACTATCTCGTACGGCTCATTGTGCACCTGCCGACAAACTATGATACAGCAATCTATAACAATGACAAAGACCTTGAACAACAGTTGACCTTGATTTGTGACCTTGGCACTGTTGTGATGAAAACAGTCTCCGTCTAGTGATGAAGTATATGTGTATTAAGTTTTGTTGAATTATTTTGATCATCCAGTGATTTATCCACTGTACAGTGAGTCAAAGAAGCTATGGTGGAGTCAGGGGGCGTTAAATGAGAACAGTAAGTTAAAAATGGACTGCAGCACCTTTCTCTCTTATCCAGACACTCAAAAATCTTTACAAAAATCACGTACCCATTCATACAGCACTCTACTAGATCTATACAAAGATGATTGAACAAATCATTCTCAAGAGACTAATCAGAGCTTTATCACATTCATACACTGATGGGACACACATCAGAGACAATGAGGGGTTCAGTGTCTTGCCCACGGGGGACACTTGGGTGTGACTGCTGGTGGATTCGAACCCCCAACTCCTGCATTGGAGGACGACTGCTCTAACCACTCAGTCACAGCTGTCCCATCCATTACCAAGTTATCAGTTACTGTTTCAGCACAATAAAAATGAAACGTTAGCCAAATGGAAACATGACTGTTTCCTGTAAAATATTAATAGAATATATCTTTATTGACATTGTCATTGCACCAGGGCACAAAACAACATAATTGATTACGCACATCCGTCTTAAGATGGGACGAGTCCACAAAGCTGCAGCAGTAATTAAACCGCGCCGCCACAATCTTAGATATGAAAAAAAGGGGAGATACATGAGGATAAGTTGTGGTATTACAAAAAAGATCTTTCACATCTTGTCTGTTTAGACACTATATGAGAAACCAAAAAACTCTATCAGAAAGCACATTTAGGACGAATCACATATGCATTTTGAGGTCGAGGCAGTGAGGTTCTGTCCATGAGCCATTTCCAGATAGCAACAGTCCTGAAGATGTTCCCAGCCGGCCTCCGATAACACTCACAGAATAGTTCTCCGGGGGGGGTAGCGATAGATAGCAGCTGGTGTCCTCAGTAACACGTCTCAGGAGAAATTTGATATCCAGCCTTTTTAAGGCTGTTTTGGGAAGTCAGATAGAGATAACATAAATCTTTTTCACTTCAGGCACACAATGTAATTTCAGTAGCCTTGAGTCCTGTAAGTGCGACTCTGATTCAAATATGATCCAATTCGGAAACTTTTCACTGATCCAAGCTATGACCCCTCCTCCAGATGTTGAGGGGTACAGCATCCAGAGTCCCAAGCCGTGTGGGTGGTCTGCGATCCTCAGAGATCGTGTCCACCTTCTGGATTAGCTCGTAAAACAGCTGATTCATGGAGGTCACGGCGCGGATCAGACTTACACTTTGACTCGGGTGCTCCGACATGGCATTAAGTCCTGCTGAAGTTCTTCCTCATTTTCCGATAGGCCAGTGCTCCACAAATGCCAAAAAGCAAAGCGCCTGCTATCATGAATCCAATTATATCCAAATTCTCCACGTCTTCCGCAGAGCACTGAGAGACGCGTCACCTTCCATCCGCCCCAGGAATCCATGACGTATCCTCCCAGGTGAGTCTGCGGGGGACAGTCCGGCTCCCCCGTGCCTTGCCTTTTTGTAGAAAAAAATCTTGTCGATAGAATTGATCGCCCATGAAACCCAATCCATCTCAATTTGCGCTCGAGGTGCTTTCCTGAGGAGCTGCAGACAAGAAGCCGCGCAGGGTGGGGAAGGTCGGGTAGGGAAGGAGTGAAAAGAAAAAGCTGCTGCCTCGTCCAGTGCCGGAAGTAAGAAAAATGTAGGTTTTGTTTCATCTGATAGTTATGATTAAACCACGCACAGCTTGTTTTATAGGTAGGTCAGCGCTCTGATCACTTGCATGATCGGATGGACTCCTACAACTGGTTAACTTTTAGAGCTGACCCAATTAAAGATGGCCGCCACAGCCGGCTGACCTTTAAACAACGACTACAATTCAATCCAGTTAACAGATTTTGAGCTTATTTTAACCCATATTTTTTCCCTGTTTGATACAAAATGTAGTGTTTTTTCATTAATTGATCTAATTCATTAACGTTCATTTAGTTTTGTTCTTCCTCGTCAGGAGAGCAGGCGGACAGGAACCTGTGCTCGTCTTCCAAAGCTCCGGAGCCTGAACCCTGCGAGGTGCCCTGCTCCAGGGACTGCGTGCTCAGCAGCTGGACTTCGTGGTCCACGTGCTCTCAGACCTGTTCCAGTAAGACCATCGAGGGCAAACAGATGAGGACCCGCTCCGTCCTGGCCTACAACGCCGGGGAAGGTACGTGTCTGTGTTTGAGAAGAATCCATGCAGATGAAGCCGAGTCGTCCTCTGCTGTCGCTCTCCAGACGTCTGATTTCACACTTGTCTGCTTTTGTCCTCATCTCACAGTCTGCTTATCTGTCTCGATTATTTCTGTTGGTCCAGCTCCTCGCCTGACACTTTTTATCTTTCCCTCACATCGCTCCTCTGCGTGTGTGTGTTCTTTCAGTTTGAATCTGTGTGTGTTTCCTCTGGTCTTATCTGGGTGTGTGTTTTCCTCACAGTCACGGCGATGGTCGTGGCGTGGATCACAGTGATGGAGGGTAACGTTCTAATTAAAGATCGCTGTAGATCCTTTGAACCTCTAGCTGCGTGTTTGCACGAGGAACAAGGAGCATCGTTTGCTGTTTGTACGTTAACGCTGCAGCTTCAGGGGGAATCTAATTGATTTAGTGTTTATTCTGCATGTTGCTCTTGAACTCGGTCAGGCCTGGCCGGTCGTGTGTGAAATAGTTTGTTTGTGTTAGTGTTTGTCTGTCGCCCTGCAGTAGTAGTAGTAGTAGTCTGAGCTGCCTAATGGACTTGTCACATTAACGTATTTATCATTTTTTCAACAAAGGTCTGTCACGAGTGCCCAAGTTTCCAGAACTTGTTGGTAATTTTTGACTTTTAGTAGACTAGATGTGAAGTAGCTGTGTGTGTTTGTCTGAACCTTGAGCAGAACTCAGATCACTGAACTGATTTTACTGAAACATCTGTAAAGAACTCCCTCGATGTCCTTCTACAACCGGATAACCTTCGGTGTCAACACGATTCAAGATGGCCGCCGCACTTTATCAAACGCAACAAAGGAACCGCATCTGTGAATTTCACAAGTTTTGAGCTGAAATCTGGTGTGGTAGTAGCCAACATGTACTTTTTGAGCAATACATTATCCTGGAAGACCCTGCTTAAAATGTTACCACTGTCTGTTAGCAAAATATCTTCGTCTGTAGGTCTATGAGACATTGTTTGCTTAAAATGCTGTGGATGTCCAACAATGTGCAGTCAGGTCATCTGGACGGTTTCTTTTTTTTTTTTTTTGTGCTGAGATGTTTCACCCCCTCCATCCAAAGGTCTTCATCAGTGAGGGCGAAACGTCTCAGCACAGACA
Organism: Garcialebias charrua; assembly: GCA_038048925.1. NCBI lineage: Eukaryota > Metazoa > Chordata > Actinopteri > Cyprinodontiformes > Rivulidae > Garcialebias > Garcialebias charrua. The sequence goes on along the minus strand of JBBPBX010007231.1, from coordinate 60,422 downwards.
AAGAAACCATCCAGATGACCTGAATGCACATTGTTGGATTTTATACCTGGATTATTGAGCATGGACTCTGATGCTGTGGATGGTTTGTGACTGTAGTTCACATTGGAGTTGGACAGGAGGAAAAGTGGTTGTCTGACAGTTTTAAAGTTGGCGGTTCGATCCCGGCTTCCCCCGGTACCTGACCCCCAGGCTGCTCCCGATCAGCGTCTTTATAATCCGGTGAATGGGACTTATGGTGTAAAATCCCTTTAAGTGGTCAGTAAGACAAGAACAAGCTGCAGTCAATTTTTCATTTGTCCTCACTTTAAAATGTCCAGAATGTCCCTTTATCACCCACTCAGTTAGCCTAAAGGAGGCTTCTCTCTCCCTCTGCGCTGCAGATGATCTGATTAGATTTATAGCCCTTCTGCTGCATATTGATGAAAGGAAAAGTTGTTAAAACTACAGGAACCCCTCAAAGCGTGAGACACCAGGTTCACATTAATATGCAAACCACCGATGTTTGCATGGACTCACTGTTAATTAGTGCATTAATAAGCAAATTAATGACCTATTTAGCATAACTGTCTATTCAGTGGTGATTATAGAAGCACTTTGGGAAGCTCTCACTGTTTGACAGCCACCGGTCGAATGATGTTCTAGATAAATGTCGAGTGGCTCGAGCTATTTGGGAAACTATCTTGAAAACATGTTCTTTGAGGCGAGGGATGGTTACGACGACAAAGGGTTGGGGGGGCAGCCTCCCCCCCCACCCCACCATTTTGATCTTGCTTCAAGTTTATTTTATTTTATTTTCAAACGTCCAGCCTACAGTTTTTTCTGGGTCTTTGTTCAGCAACAGCTTCGGCCCAGTTGTGTGTCATGACTCATGTCCAATCTTGTTTTGAAAAACCGCGATGGAGCGAAGGACTACTGCAATGTTTTTACACTCTTTGCTCTTAGGAGAGTTGCAGTATCATTTATGAAAAGTGATATAATGAAAAGAATGAGGAGAAAATCTATCCAGATTTATAATGTTAGATTAAAGAGTTGCAGGTTCTTTACCTGAATCTTTTTTGAAGAAGGAACGTTCTGCAGGTGATTCTGGCTTCAGAGGGAGAAGTCAACAAAATTATGGTTTTAAGGGGTTAAATTTAAAATCTTCACACCTTCCAAACATTCCGGATAACCTCACTTTTACATTTTATGGGGGAAAAAAATAGGAACTTAAATCCCAAAGACAAGAAAAAAATGTTTTGGTAAATGTTCTGTGTAAAATAAACAAATGATCACGTAAAGATCAATAAACCTGAGCCTAGTAGTTTAGCTGCAGGGAAACAAACTACAAATGGGCTTAAAAAACAAGTATTCTTTGATAATTTCACTTCCTTCAATGCAATTCTTTTTATTTATACTAAATTTCTTGTGACTCAGGTTTTTACAAAAAGCTTACAGCTGATTATTTATTCATTAAACAGGCGTTAAAGAGTGACCAGTTTCAAAACTCCTCCATATGAAAGCTATGATGCAACATTTGCACCTCACGAACACTCTTGCACGCTCTTACATAATAAAGATATTTTTAAGGTCGGAGAGTTGAAGAAGTGTCAGGGAGAAAAATCCGACTGTTCTTTCGTGCTCGCAGAAAAGCTGAATGAAACATTTGGATTATTTTACGTATAATCTCAGATATTCTCACCCAGACGACCAGGCTTTCACTTCGGTGGCGTCACGTACTGCAAACAATGCCGCTGCATGTTGAATCCTATTATCTGAGCAAATCTTTTTATTTTTTGACCCAAACTGGATTAGTGTGGTTCTTAAAGTCGAACTAAGAATTGTTAAAAAACAAAAGGAGCTTGAATGTGATTACAGCTGATCTAGAGCTGGAACCTGATTTTATTTTATTTTTAAGTCAGTCCTCCCACAGAAAAGAACATTTGAAATTAAGTAGATTCCATTTCCTGCGTTCTGGTGTATTTTAACAGATTGTTAAACATCTACGTTTACCTACACATGTAAACAGTTGATGCAGTAATTATTTTAGAGAGCAACAAGAAGTAGCCTGACCAACAGCTCTCCCTGTGTGAACAGAGCATCCTTGCACCTGCTCCAGTATCTCCATGGCCGCTGCCTTCATGTGCTTCAATTCTCTGTTTAGTTAAACAATAAGAATACTTTTTCAAAATCAAAGTAAATTGGACTGTTTTCGACATTTTGATCTCTGTTATTTTGACAAATTGGTGCTGTTGTTTTGAAAGGTGAGGTATGTCACGTGATTACCTGTCAAACATTTCTCTTGTTGTATTTTTAATAAATTAATCAAAATTATATTGATGACCAACCCAAACTGTAAAAGAGATTTGCAGTTTAGTTGTGTTGTTTAGTTATATTTTTGTGTTTTTATTTAAATTGCCCATGACTGAACTTTTAGGGGTGGAGATTTTTTTCTTATGGTGGAAGCGGATATGCTAACTTGAAGGGGCAGCTCTGATATTATATTAGGAAGTTTGTAAGTGGCTGTTATTAAAATTAGTTTTTATGTAATTATTTTCAGATTACATGTCAAAAATTGGTTTTATTGGTTTAAGGCAGTCAAATTTGTTCATAACTTTATTATTGGTAAGCCGGAGAATTGCAGGAACCAAGCAAACAATTACCGGAATGCCTCCTGTCAAAATAAGAGAGTTCCTGGATCTTGTTCCAGCAGGAACCAGCTCAAATTAAGCCCTGGTACCCAGTATGTACACAATTATTCCCCAGTACATTCAAGTTCCCTTATCAGTCATGTCACTCGGTGCAACATAATGCTATGGGAATTGCGCCCCCGTGCGATTACCTGAAGGAATACAATCACGCCTTTACAGCAGGGGCATCAGCGTCACGCCAGAGACCCCGCCCTCTGGGTATTTGCCATCCATAATTCTCTTATTGCCCTTCACCTCGCTTAAACCTGAACTTTCTCTTCGCGAGACTTCTCTGTTGCTTCATCGCTCGACCAGAGGTGAGCTTGCTCTCTACACAGAGCGTACAGAGAATTATCTCTGCGTACTGCTGGGCTAGCGAAAGCTAGTCCGGCACATTTTTCCTTAACCCCGAAGTTTTTTCTTCTCCTCTTTCCGCAGATTGCTTCGATTGACGGCGCTAACTGCGTCACACCGCTACCTCTGCTAATTCGTAGCTGGCTAACCAGCGAAAGCGACGCGACGGAGGAGACGTCTCAAAAATAAAAGGATTTTGGAAGGACTCGCTCATCTTATCTCGGACATGCCTCCGGAGAAAGGAAAGCGAAAGACAAGACTTCCGAAAAAGAACAGCAGGACTTCGAGCCCAACCTCACGCGCCTGCCCCAGCGGCTGTGGTTTTTCCCTCTCGGCGACGGACACCCACAAAGCCTGTCCTGTTTGCCTGGGAATGTTGCACGCGAACATGGCGCTGGGGTAGGGCAACAGACTTTGTGCTCCGCATGATGGGGACAGCAGCTGTTGCTCAAGGCAGAGGCATGGCTGAGGTGGTCATCGCACAACGCCATCTGTGGATGACTCTAACTGACCTGCCGGAGGGACAGAAAATTCCTTTTCTGCACCACTCCATAGAGCCGACGGGATTATTCGGAAAAGCTCTGGATCGAATTCAGACCAGACTGGACCAGAGGCGCAAACAAGCTGAGGCTCTCCGGGTAGGCATCCCCAGAAGAGCCTTCGCCCCCCCCCCCAGGGAGTCAGCTGGGAGCAGAGCCCCGCAGCCTCGACACCACTCGACCACACGTGTCCCACCGCAAAAGCGGCCGGCATACGAGGCCGAGCACCGGCGGAGACCACCGCCGGACCCGCCTCGGGCCGAACACGCCTGGAGTAAGAACAGATTTGTTCCTCGCCAGGCGGTCCGACACAGGGCCTCCTCGACGAACCGGTACGCCAGACAGAAATGGGCCTGACAAACCAGGCCCTCTTCTTGACTTTACACGATCATCCGCCCACGCGGTACGGGAAATGATCTTTTTACGTCCAGACTTTGTTTGTAACACGGTACAAAAAGCTGGTGACTTTGTTTCATGCACAAATCATGTCTTCTCTGCTGTGAATGACATAAAGTCTAATATGTCGTTACACAAAAGCAAGAATAAAGCTAAAAAAACAGCTCCTCTCTGTTTCTTGACTCAAAAAACAAACAAAACAACAACAAACACAGAAACAGCAGCATGGTCCCCTCTATTCTTCCAGCCGATATAAAGGACGGGGGCCATCATTCCCCCCTTCCTCGCGGCTCACGGGGTGTTAACCTAATCAATAAACCCCAGCAGGGTGCCCCGGGTCTGTCTGCAACAGACAGGCCCAGAGGAGCCTGCAAGCAGGCCCGTCAGTCCTTACAGAGACAGGTGAGGCGGGTCACGTGTTCCAGACCCCGCTCCGTTGTAAACCACGGGGCCGGCAATACACAAACCAAACAAACTCGTGACACGTCTGCGCTCCAGGGGTGCGCGCCAACAGAATCTGACAACCCACCTTCCTGGCCACCTATTCAACGGATTCCAGTAAGTGACGGGGGGTCATGGCAGAAGCCCATAGGCCAACACCAGTATCACACGTTCACGAAGGCAGTTGTGATGAAACTGTACCGTGTGTAAACACTCAGTGCAGAACAGAAATGGCACCAGGGCTAAATCAGACTCCTCTTCCCTTTAATCGGAGGACTGAACTTTCTGTCACCAACCAATCTAAAGTCTGCTCAACACAAAGGACCATCTCGAACAGCTCCACATCCTCATGCTGAAGCTGTCCCCTTATCCTCAGTGGACGACATGCCATGCTCAAGCAGTTATCTTGCAACGGGTGACTGCGCTCGCTGTACTGACTCAGCTCTGCTCTTAAACGACCCCCCCCACCCCACCCCCCCACCGGGTGAAACACAACTCCCCGGAGGTTTGTCAGGCTCCAGGGCTCTGATGAGGCCAGAGACCAATAAACCAGACCCAACCAGGAAACGGGCTGGGGTCAGGAGATCTGCTCGTATACAAAACTTGCAACCACTCCGAACCATGACTCCCAACAAAAAGAGGAAAAACAGACATTCTGTTCCGCTTTTGTCTAACAATGACAGCAGATTGCCTCTGCCTCCAAACACTCTCGATCAGAGTAGTATGGCAGTACATCTGCAGGAAGGCTCTTTCCCTAACATGGTTGGCCTTCAAGGGACCACAGAAATCAGGGCCCTTGAGGGAGAGCTGGTTCCACCACCTTCTCCTCTCCAGGGACCCTCCACGTCACCAGAAGGAACAGTCTCACCACTTAGGCTGAGAGCTGTGGCAAATTTCAGCTAGGAGGCTGAGAGGAACAAACTGGTGGCTTCAGGCCTGCCCGAGAATGTGGTAAATACCATTCAAAACGCACGAGCCGTGTCAACATAGTCTCTCTACGCCCGGAAATGGCGTATTTTTTATGCTTGGTGCACGGAAAGAAATATTATTTCTTATTCATGTGACTTGGCCCAGCTCCTCACCTTTCTTCAGGACCTGCTAGAGAAAGGTCGTTCTTTCTCAACCATCAAGTTGTTTTTATCAGCTATTTCAGCTTATCACGAGGGCTGGGTGAGCAGGACGCCTGGCGCGCACCCGCTCATAATAACATTTATGAAGGGCATGCTAAGGAAGAGACCCCCCAGCAAGATCTTGACCCACTCTGGTCTTGGAGGCTTTCTGTGATCCCCCATTCGAACCACTGAGCAAAATTAAGATAGATTTATTATCTTATAAGACCGCACTACTCCTGGCTCTTTGTTTGGCAAAACGTGTGGGTGACCTCCATGCTTTGTCCATGCACCAAATGTGTACCAGGTTTGCCCCTGACGGGTCAAAGGTCACCCTAAGGCCTAATCCTACGTATATCCCCAAGGTCTTGACTCTGAACCCCAGAAGTCCAGACTTTGATCTCTCTTCTTTTCCACCTGCTCCTGTCCTCACTCAGGAACAGAAAAGGCTGGAGGCTCTCTGCCCTGTGAGGGCTTTAAGCGCTTATATGCAGAGAACAGCTGAATGGAGAAAAACAAATCAACTGTTTGTGTGCTTTGCTGCACCAGCTACAGGAAAGGCCCTATCAAAGCAACGCCTCTCACACTGGGTGACTGAGGCCATTAAAAGGGCGTACAGTAGCAAAGGTCAACAGGTGCCCTCTGGAGTGCGCGCTCACTCTACTCGGGGCTTGGCCACCTCGTGGTCACTGTTCAAGGGTGTACCAGTTGTAGACATCTGTGCTGTTGCGAACTGGAGCTCAATGAACACGTTTGCAAAGCATTACAGTTTGGATGTTACTGTGTGTGATGTCACTCAGGCTGTCCTTTCTAACACACAGTAGAAAGCAGCCTTGGGATGCCTGCTGAATAAAGGCGGACGTTCACACTAGCATGCATTTTACTGAGTATTTCAAGGGCGTGATTGAATTACGTTCCCATAGCATTATGTTGCACTGAGTGACATGACTGATAAGGGAACTGAAAGTTATGCACCATAACTCATGTTCCCTGATGGAAGGGAACGAGGTGCAACATACCTGGCCCTTTCAATGCTGAAAGCTCGGTGAAGTGCATTTTGGAGAATGATGGATGGGCGTCAACGCCTTAAATACCCAGAGGGCGGGGTCTCTGGCGTGACGCTGACACCCCTGCCGTAAAGGCGTGATTGTATTCTTTCAGGTAATCGCGCGGGGGCGCAATTCCATAGCATTATGTTGCACCTCGTTCCCTTCCTTCAGGGAACATGAGTTATGGTGCATAACTTTCAGTTTTTAAACTGTTCTCACTCCCTTCTTGGTTTGGTACCAGTTCTGTTCTTACCCAGTTCATATCCAACAGTTTGTACCCTGCATGTACCCAGTTTATGTACTCTGTATGTAACCAGTCTATACTGGAAACTGGTCCTTACCAAGTATCTATCCCTGGAACATTTTAAGATGCACCCTGGGACTTATCGAGTACATAACCTGGGAACTTGGGGTGTGCACACTAGGATGTGTCGAGTATGTACTGACAAAGGGTCTTAGTGCCATAATACGAACAAATATTTTATTTTAATTTGTCAATGTTTTTTTTATTTTTTTTTTTGGGGGGGGGACACAAATAGGGAAGAAGTGAGACATTAAAAGTACAAAAATTATTTGAAGTGTTCAAAGCTTTTTTACCACAGAGCTAATTGTCAGCTTTGACTTGTCTTTATTCTACATAAACATTTTTGCTTGTTTGTTTGTGAATCCTTTTAAATCAACTTTTCTTTCTATAATATCTGTTCTCAGGTGGAGCCTTGTGTCCGAACAGCAGCGCCCTCCAGGAGGTGCGGAACTGCAACGAACACCCTTGTATGGTCTACCACTGGCAGACGGGGTCCTGGGGCCCATGCACGGAGGACCCCTCAGCCTCAACGCTCAACACCTCTGCAGGGTCCAGGGTCAGTCCCAGTGGAGACGGGTCGGGTCTCTGCTCCATGGGGGTGCAGACCCGAAAGGTCATGTGTGTCCGGGTCGGCGTGGGACAGGTGCCACCAAAGAAGTAAGCTACTTCCTGTTTCATTAGAACAAGTTCAACTAGAGAAACTGCATTTCCTGCGAAAATGCAGTGGGGATGATTATTACAGAAGAACCTGCTGAAAAACAGCTGAACTTAACTAAACAAACATGCTGAATTGTAGCTGAAATGGAAAAACAAGCCTAAATTAGAAGAAGAAAGCAGAAAGAACACACATTTGCTGAAATTTGTTTAAATATTCAGAAATTAGAAAAATTAGGAAAGTAGCTTAGAAAAGCTGAAATTGGCAAAAAAATTTAAAAAATGGCTGAAAATTAGCTGAAGAGGCTTAAGGAAGGAAGCAGAGAGAGTTGAAATGATCTACAACATATGGAATTAATTGAAAAATCTAAAATTAACATGAAAAGCTAAATAGTAGCTGAAATAGTAGAAATAACTGAAACTAGCATAATTAAGCTGATAGGAGCATGACAAGTTTAAATTAGCAGCAAGAAGCTAGATAGTCCTGAAAGTAGCAGAAATTACCATGAAAATGTGAATTTATCTGAAAACAGCCGAAAAAGCTGAAAAATGCTAAACGTACCTGAAAGGGTAGAACAAGCTTAAATAAGCAGAAGAAAGCAGAACACGTTTGCTGAAAGAAGCAGAGATGAGCACAAAAAGTGAAAATTATCTGAAAAAGCTGAACTTAGCAAAAAGCAGCTGAAATGTAGCTAAAAAGGCAGAAAGAAGCTTAAATTACTATAAGTGGAGAGAGCATTTGTTGAATTAGGCTGACAAAAGTAGAAATGAGTGCAAAAACTGTGGAATTAGCTAAAACAGCTTAAATTAGCATAAAATGCCTAAATAGTAGCTTAAATAGCAGAAAAAACTGAAACTTGCATAAATAAGCTGAAAGGCACATAGGCTGAAATTAGCAGAAAGAAGTTAGAAGAAGCACAAAAATGTTGAAGTTAGCAGAAAGAAAGGAGCGCAAAAACAGCTGAATTTAGCTGAAAAAAGTTTAAATGTGCAGCAGGATTGTCCTGGAAGAGCCGAACGTTTTGATTCATGATTTGTTGAAACAGATGAAAACTGCAGGGCGAGAATCGAGCTGAAACGCATACAGAAGAAAAATGGATCAGAGTGAATGCTTCATATTATCCAGGTATTATAAACTTGTACATTTTCTAAGGAGTTTTGTTAAAAGCCAGTTCTCTGAGATATTTTGCTAACAGACACATGATCACCTGTCGCTCTAAGCGCTGGGTTGTTTCAGTCAATGGGTCCACGAGGTACTGAGTAATGGTGTCCGTCAAGTTTGTAAAAGCAAAGCATGAGTCAGGAATAAAGACAGATTGATGAGGTGTGTGTGTGTGTGTGTGTGTGTGTGTGGGGGGGCTGGTTAAGTAAGCCATGCACGCTCTCATGAACTCCCAGTTCATATCTTCTTACTGCAGAGGAGCACAGATAAATAATCTGAGTCCCTGAAAGCCTAATTAACCCTCAGTTTGGGCGCAGGAACTGTCTCATGATGATAATGAGAGAGTAATTAAATGGTATTGATACTTGGAGGCAGTTTAATCACGAGGCAGACGAGAGACGGGATGTTTGCCGTTAACTCCGAGGACCACGCGGCACGAGGCAAATTCAAAACACACCTTGGAGTTCCACTTCCACACCTGTCGGGAAGTTCTGCTCCACTGATCGGCTCAGAAGAGCAGACCTGCCGGAGTCACACGCTGTAAAAATAAAGATGGTCCTGATCGTCTGACAGAGACAGGAAGCCTCCCAAACATCTGCATCAGTGACGGGATGAGATGTGCACGAGGCAGCTGTGATTCGTTGAGAGCAAAAGTTGATCAGATGTTGTTTGTCCAAGTACTGGAGAATATTCATCGCCCTGGTATTTAGAATAAAATGTGCTCTGGTAATCGCCCCGGTATTGGTACTGGTAAAAGTTGGGAGCAGAAGCTCAGTTGAGAGGAGGGGGTGAAAGGTGTTCGTCGAGGTGATGACACAAACAGGTTTCAGGTTATTATCGTTTGTTTTCCTTGTCATTGATTTTATTTAATCGGCTGTAATTATGGGCAAAGGTGTTGCAG
>JBBPBX010007231.1:31292-50789 GCA_038048925.1 Garcialebias charrua | reverse complement strand
GTCCCTTGTTTGAGTGTTATAACCTATATATACTTCGCTGATATCATTGCTGCAAATTCTCGTAACCCTCGAGTTTTGTTCTCCACCCTAAACTCTGTTCTCCACCTCACTGAACAATCACCCATGGAAGCCTCGACTGAGCTGTGCGAGAACTTCCAACATTTCTTTTTAGATAAAATCGCAACCACCAGGGCTCTCATTTCTCCTCCATCTCACGATCCATCCATCCCACCTCAATCTGTTGCTGTGTTTGACCATTTTGAACCAGTCTCTCTGTCCTCTCTAGAGCAGGTCATGTGTAGCCTGAAACCATCTGGCTCCCCCTTCGATGTGGTCCCCCCTCGGCTTCTAAAGGAGGTTTTTCACACTCTAGGTCCCGCCATTCTCTCTATTGTTAATAGCAGTCTATCCTCGGGTGTGGTGCCAAAATCATTAAAACATGCTGCTGTTCAACCCCTCCTGAAAAAACCAAACCTCGACCCGTCAGTATTATCCAACTTCAGGCCTGTCTCCAGACTCCCATTTGTTTCTAAACTTCTAGAGAAAATAGTTGAGTCCCAACTAAAGTGCTTCCTGGAGGATCACGCTATCCCCGAGCTATTCCAGTCTGGCTTCAAATCCCTCCACAGCACTGAGACTGCCCTACTGAAGGTTTTTAACGACATCTTTCTATCCACAGATACTGGTGACTCTGTGCTGCTTGTCCTATTGGACCTCACATCCGCTTTCGACACCATTGACCATGAGATCCTCATTGCTAGGTTAGAGCAGTGGGTGGGCATCTCAGGATCAGCCCTAAACTGGTTCAGATCCTACCTCTCTGACAGGTCTTTTTGTGTGTCCATCAACGATTTTACTTCTGCAGTGGCGGCTCTTAAATGGGGGGTTCCGCAGGGGTCCATCCTGGGTCCTCTCTTGTTCTCCTTATACCTGCTGCCACTCGGTGCTATCTTCCGGAAACACAATATACCTTTCCACTTCTACGCTGATGACTGTCAAATCTACTTCCCCCTAAGACAAAATGGTACAGGCTCTATTCAACCTCTGCTCGACTGCCTGGCTGACATCAGGGACTGGATGGCTTTAAATTTCTTAAGCTTCAATGATAAGAAGTCTGAAGCCATATTGTTCCTTCCCAATGACACAACCTCAAACCACTGCATTGACCTGTCTGCTCTACCCCTGTCAGAAAAACAAAAAGTCAAAAATCTGGGAGTGATAATGGATCCTTCCATGAAACTCAACAGTCATGTAAACATGATTGTCAAATCCTGTTTTTTCCAGCTGAGGCGTCTGTCTAAGCTGAAGCCCATATTATCCAAAAAGCACCTGGAGACAGTGATTCACGCATTCATTACATCTAGGCTTGATTACTGCAATTCACTTCTGTTTGGCGTCAGTCAAGCCACCATTGCACGATTACAACTGGTTCAGAACGCAGCTGCCCGATTTTTAACCAGCACACGCAAAAGAGAGCACATTACACCAGTCTTGGCCTCCCTTCACTGGCTACCGGTTCATCTTCGAATCCAATTCAAAATTCTCATGTATGTCTACAAATCGCTGAACAGTCTCGCCCCCGCCTATCTCTCGGATCTGATACACCCATATGTCCCTCCACGTGCTTTGAGGTCAGAGGATCAGGTACTCTTAATAGTTCCAGAAACTCGCCTTAAGCGCAGGGGTGACAGAGCGTTCTCTGTAGCAGGCCCAAGACTCTGGAACGAGTTACCGCTGCTCATCAAACAGGCCCCCTCCCTCTCGGTTTTCAAATCCCGGTTAAAAACTCACTACTACTCCATCGCTTTCAATGCCAGCTGATGTGTACTGGATCGTTTGATTTATGATCTGCAATGTTTTTATGTTTTTCGTGTTGTACTTCATTGTATGTGTTGCCTGTTGCGTGTTTGTTTGTCCAGCACTTTGGTGGACTTGTTCCTGTTTAAAGTGCTTTATAAATAAAATGGTATGGTATGGTATGGTATAACCTGCCCCCTCCTCAGGAAGTACTCATTATTTAGGTAGTCCCCTCATGCCTGGTCCCCACCAAACTTGTCAGAACGCTCCTGCCGCCCCCTTTTGGCCGCTTGTCATGTTCCCACAAAGCCACTGAAGACCGTCTGATGACTCGCACTGGGGGAGGCAGAGGGGAGGGGGTCTAGCTCGTTTTCCGGGTCAGTTGTGTTACTGCAGCTCCGACAGTCTTTGGTGAGATTAAAACGTTTTTTTATGTTTGGGGTGATCAAACGCTGGAGTGGACAGGAGCAACTGTTTAAAATGCCAAGTTTCTTACCGGAGTTTGGTTCCAATTCATGGAAGCTCGATCGGGTAAGTTTAAAAAGTCCAAAAAAAGTCCCGTTGTCGTTGTGTAATCACATAGCAGAGGCTCTCCCGACTGTTTGCTGGACGCGTCGAGCCACCAGAGATCGAATTTTATGACGTTGGCGGCTCGACGCGTAGGTTGCTTTGGACGCGCGCGTGCGTGGAAAGGAACTGCCGCGCGCCGCTTCAATCACTCAAAACGCGCCGTTTCACGGTTCGCCGTGCCTCGACTCGTCTCCACATAGACTTTGAATGTAAACCGGCCGCTTCAGCCGCCAGACAGGGGTCCGGTGGGTACCAGGCACATTTTATATCCCCCTTCAATTTATTGTTTGTAATTAACAAAATAATTCAGAATAACTTGTGTGTGTGTGTGGGGGGGTTGAAAAGATGTTTGGGTCCATTCAACATGGATCAGAATTTAACAAACAGTCCCGATGTCCCCCATCACTGAGGAATTTTAACAGTGACTGTAGTTTTCAAGATGAGTGTTTTTCTGGACTAAAACTGAACAGGAAGTGAAAGTAAACCGTTGGTTACGTATTGTAACCCCAGATTCTATGAATGCAGGCATAGCCCTTTAAGCCACGCCCTAGTGGGTTTATCCATGCGCTTCGCGCCAATCACTGAAGACTTCTAATCCACACCCACCTGCCGTGGGCCCCGCCTCGGTCTGCTATTTAGTCTGCTGCTGACCGAGAATCGACTCCCAACAAGGTAAAAAAAAATAGCCAACTGAGAGCCAGGGAGGCCCGGGGGCTTAAAGGGCTATGCCTGCATTCATAGAATCTGGGGTTACAATACATAACCAACGTTCTATTTCATGCAGGCTGCCGCCCTTGAAGCCATGCCCTAGTGGGTTAAAGGTGAAGCAGGATATGGTCCATGTCTCACTGGGTCTGACTGGAACCAACAACCTGGCAACCGCAACCTTCATTGAAGGTACTAGCAGGTGAACAACCTGATAACTGATGGTGAAATAACAAAATTAATCGAAGCAGAGTCAGAAGCAGAACCACAAGTTCTACTGACTCGGCTTTACTATATCACCTATCAATAAAGACAGAAACGACTGTGTCATTTAATCAATAATTTTATTGATAATGAAAAGTTTTTACTCCGTTGCAACCCTGAGGACAGAAAATTTCAGAGAGGAGCTAGAGACATCTCGCAGATAAAAACGGATAAAAGGAGTTATGCCAGGTACCCACCGAACGAGTCTTGAGCGTCAAAAACGCTCTTGCCGCACCCTTTTGGCCGCTTGTCACCAGAATCTGTTCACACTGAAGACGCGTCTGATGACGTGCAGTGGGAGGAGCGTCTGGCTCCTTTTCCGGTTGTTTTTTGTGCACCAGGCAGATAAAATCAGCTGTATGTGAGCTTCGCTACTACTTGAGTGGGTTTTCTACGAGCCAAACTGCAGCTCCGAAAGTCTTTGTTGAGATTAAAACGTTTTTTTTTTATGTTTGGGGTGATTGTACGCTTGAGCAAACAGCAGCAACTTTAAAAATGCCAAGTTTCTTACCGGAGGCTGGTTTCTTCATGGAGGCTGGATGGAGTGAGTTTAAAAAGTCCAAAAAAAGTCCCGTCGTCGTTGCGTCATCACATAGCAGAGTCTCTCCCGATTGGTTGCTGCGACACGGTGAGCAGCCAAAGTTCAAATATTTGAACTTTGGCTGCTGGAAGCGTTAGCCAGCTTTGGACGCATTGCGTGCGCGGAAAAGAACCGTCTCGCGCTGCCGCACCGCTTGAAACGCTCAAAACGCGCCGCTTCACGATTCGCCGTGCCTCGACGCGTCTCTACATAGACTTTCAATGTAAACCCGCCGCTTCCGCTTCCCTAAACGCGTTCGGTGGGCACCGGGCATTACTGACAACCAGGAAGCTGCAGAGCAGATATGCCGGGTACCTACCAAACGCGTCAAAACGCTCTTGCCGCACCCTTTTTGCCGCTTGTCACCAGAATCTGTTCACACTGAAGATGCGTCTGATGACGCGCAATGGGAGGAGCGTCTGGCTCCTTTTCCGGTCGGTTTGTTTTGGTTTTTTTGTACACCGTGCAGACGAAATCAGCTGTACGTGAGCCTTGTTACTACTTGAGTGGGTTTTCTACGAGCCGAACTGCAGCTCCGAAAGTCTTTGTTGAGATTAAAACGTTTTTTTTTTTTGTTAGGGGTGATACGCTCGAGCAAACTGTGGCAACTGTAAAAATGCCAAGTTTCTTAACGGAGGCATGGTTTCTTCATGGAGGCTCGTTGGGTTAAGTTTAAAAAGTCCCAAAAAAGTCCCGTCATCGCTGCTTGACGTGTCGGCTGCTTCGGACGCGTCGCGTGCGTGGAAAAGAACTGTAGCGCGCTGCCACACCGCTTGAAACGCTCAAAATGCGCCGCTTCACGATTCGCTGCGCCTCACCGCGTCTCTACATAGATTTTCAATGTAAACCGGCCGCTTCCGCCGCCCGAAACGCGTTTGGTGGGTACCCGGCAATATCCTGTACCAACAAACCGTTGAACAAGGCTGTGGAAGTCGCCATTCCTCGAGTGGAATGAGCTTTAATGCCCTCGGGAGGCTGTAGGCCAGCATAACTGTAAGCCTGGGATATGGCCTGACACAACCAATGCGACTACCGCTGAGAGGTCAAAGATTGACCCTGAGAACCTTCTCTGAAATGTACAAAGAGCTTATCAGATTTACGTATTGCGGCTGTGCGTTCTACATAACATCTGAGAGCTCAAACCGGGCAAAGCAAGTGAAGCTACTCCTCCTCTGGTTTAGAGTGAGGAGGAAGGCAAAAAACATCCAGTGTGATGATCCTGGACTTGAATGAAGACGTTATGACCTTTGGTATGAATGCTGGATTAGGCCTAAGTTCAGCAGAACTCCCATCTCCTTGTATTTTTAAGAAGGAAGGAGAAACAGACAGTCCAGAAAGGTCACTTACTCTTTTAGCTGACGTAATAGCCAACAACAGAGCCCTTTTAAATGACAGTAACTTTAGTGGAACCTCGTTTAGCGGCTCAAAAGGATTCTTAGATAGTGTGTTTAACACAGTAACCAGGTCCCATTGAGGAGCCAAGGACCGGGAAACCGGCCTAAGATGACGAGTACCCTTCAAAAAATGTTTCATTAGGGGATGATTAAACACTGTTCTATCATTAAACCCCTCATGACATGAAGAAATTGCTGCAGCATACATTTTAATGGTGCTGAAAGCCAAATTTCTGTCTAGCAATAGTTGTAAGAAAGACAAAATTGGACCCAAGTGACATGAACATGGGTCCAGATGTCTCTCCACGTACCAATGCTGAAAAGCAGCCCATTTTGAAGCGTAAACAGCTATTGTAGACTGTGCACGTGAGCCTTGAATGGTTCCAATGACATCTTTAGAGAAACCAAGGTTTTCTAGACGCTGTCGTTCAGCATCCAGGCCCACAGATGCTGACCTATTACCGGAGGGCTCGTTATTGCACCCCCTGCCTGCAGTAGAGCATCGTCTCTCCAAGGGAGTTTCCAGGAACGGCCTGTCAACTGCTGCAGGACCGGAAACCATGGTGCGTTCACGCGCTCTGGAGCGATCAGAATGACTGATACTCCCTCCTCTCTCACTCTTTCCAGCAGTGTTGATAGCAGAGGAACTGGAGGGAAAGCATAACTCAATACCCTCGGCCACGGTTTGTGAGCAAATGCGTCCACCCCCAACGAGGGGGGGGTGTCGAGGGGACTCAGGGAGAAGAACAGGGGGCACTGTGAATTCTCTCGCGTCGCAAACAAATCCACTTCCGCCTTCCCGAACCTGGACCAGATTTGAGGCGCCAGGTCCAGGTGTAACATCCAATCTCTGTCCAGAGGCCCCCCTCTCGACATGATGTCGGCACCTCTGTTTAGCACACCTGGGATGTAAACAGCCCTCAGTGATCTGAGGTGAACGTTTGCCCAGCAGAGCAGCTCCCTGGTTGTTTTCAACAGCTGGACTGATCGAACCCCGCCCTTGCGGTTTATGTAAGCTGCACCTGTTATGTTGTCTGTGTGTATGAGGACATCCTGTTGATGAAGCATGTGTACAAAGTGTTTCAGAACCTTGTGTACTGTCAATAACTCCAACACATTTATATGGAGAGACGTGCCGGGTGGCCACATCCCGCCCACTGTCTGAGACTGACATGTCCCCCCCAATCGGAAAGAGACGCATCGGTGAAGACCGCCTTCTGTGATGTCACTTTGCCCAGGGAAACCCCCTCTGACAGAGTCCTGGGATTCCCCCAGAACACCAGGTCCGCCCTCACAGACTGGGGGACCGTGAGCTGGCGCCGTTTGTGGCATACAGGGTCTATTCTCTGACGAATAAACCACCTCTGCAACTTCCGCATGTTCAATAAACCTAGTTTTACCACTGTGTGGCCGGCGGCCCTCATTCCTAACAGCCGCATAATTGTGATCGCCGACACCGTTGTGTGTGGCCGGACGCGGTGGAGGAGTGACGTCAGCGATTCTGTTCTCTGGTTTGAGAGAACGGCTTTCATTGTTATTGAGCATAAGTTGACACCCAGAAAAAGTATCTGTTGAGCTGGTGAAACAGAGCTTTTCTCCCAATTTATGGCGAAGCCTAAACTGGTCAGATGACTCACCAAAATCTCCATCTGTGTTGCTGCCTCCATCTTGGATCCAGCCAGGAGCAACAGATCGTCAATGTAATACATGACTCAGAAGCCCCTCGATCGCAGAGGTTGTAACGCTGCTCCGATGACCTTCGTAAAAGTCTATAGCGCAAGCACGTACCCGAAGGGTAGGCGATTGAACTCGTAACAGGTTCCCTGAAAGGCAAACCTGAGGAACTTCCTGTGTTTTGGGACGATCGGTTAATGGAAGTAAGCGTCTCTGAGATTGATTAGTAGCATCCAGTCCCTTGACGTCACGTTCTCGAGAACACGCTTCTACGCTAACATATGAAAAGGATGTTTCATAATGTAGTCGTTGAAAACTGACAAGTCTAAAATCGGCCTGAGACCCCCTGATTTCTTGGGGACTAGGAAATATTTTGAATAAAAAAACGTTAAACTCGTCGTCCAGAGGAACCTCGGAAATGACGTGTTTCGCCAAAAGTTCCTGAAGTTCCAATCTCAGCGCCGTCCCCTGTGCAGGAGAGGAGAGTTTCGTCTCCAAAACTCCATTGAACCTGGGCGGCGTCATTGCAAACTGCAGAGTGTAACCGTCTCGAACCAGACGCCGTAACCATTTGTTCAGAGAGCAAGTTTGCAGCAAAACCGCTCTGTGATCTGTCAAGGGGCAGCCATCTTGTTCTGCTGCCTGAGTGGACATAACCTAGCCTCTACCGCTACCAAGTGGACAGAGGGAGGCCGGAATGAAAAGGGACGTTTACTGCATGCCACCTCACGAGTGCAGCACTGACACACGTTTGAACCATGTGTGCATGAGAGACGTCTTTTTTGAGACGGGTCAGTGACATTCCCTGTTGTTTGACTCGTTGTTGAAGAAGACAGAAAAGTCCTGGCTGGAACTATTGTGTCCAGGCCAGGCTCATGAAAGTTAACAGTGTTAACAAGTGCAGATGTTTGTCTGACATGACTGTGTAATGCATCGCTGTGTGCATGCTGACAATCATGTACGCATGCCCCCGTCCTCGTGTGGGGAGGTGGGCTGGAGTGGTCACAGGGGCAACATCGAAACCACTTGTAGCTCGGCTTTGTGTGAAAGAATTTGCTTTGATTGTACTGCACGAACCTGGAGATGCGTTCACGGACCTCGGAAAAGAGGCAACCGGCATGTCTGAATAAAAAACACTGTTTTCAAAGACAGAATCTTTATTTTCAGAACACAAAAAACTGCTGAACCCATCCCCTTCACACCGTCATTTTTTTAACATGTCTCTCTTTGCACCCTGGTGCTGGTTGGCCCATGAGGTCTGCTGGCGACCCCTGACTCTGGAGATCCCGGCCCGCTGGTAATAGTGAGCCAGGTGTCCTTTGGACGGAGCTGGGGTCTGCGGCACAACGAAGGTCTGTGACGGGGATGAAAACCTCTGCACGTTGCGGTATGCCCTGCTCTGCTCCCTAGGGCGCACTGATCTGTGTGCAGCACGAGGGTCTGCCCGAGGTGATGCTGCGTGTTTCTTCACCTGTTCGAGCGCCTCCGTGGATGAGCGCAGCTGCTTGAACACGGCCTGGTGGTGCTCACCGAACAGACCCAATGGTAAAATTGGCCCCTCCAAAAGCTGACGTTGCACCTCCTCCGTGATGGTGGGAGACAGTTTGAGCCAGACTTGTTGTTGGAGCAACGTGGCCCACGCTATGATCCATGCAGAGCAGGTCACCAGTGCCCCGCACAGGTTGGTAATCGCGTCGAGAGCTGCTCCTGCCTTCTCGTGCGTCGGCTCCTGCCTGACTCCGAGCGCCAGGAGCGCAATGTTGTTTGCCGCGGCACCAACCTGCGAAGCACACCTGTGGATGTGGTCCTGCATCTTTGTGGCGAACTGATCTGCAGGTGCAGGTGGTGTTGCGGGTTTCCCCACATGTTTTGCGGCTTTCAGTCCAAAAACCGCGGACAAGCTCTGCTCCAGCGGCGGGACCGGGGGAAAGGTCTGGTCCGTCAGCCCCTGGACCTTCGTCACCGGAACAAATGACGAGACAGGAGCTCTCATTTTCAGCGGATCACGTCTCTCTGCCTGCAGCAGGGAGAGGATGTCCGGGACGCACGGCCAGATCATCTGCGCCTGGTTCACCGGCTTCGCAGCGAACCGTCCAGCCAAAAGTGGTGTCGAAGACGCCTGTGTGGTGCCTTCAGGGACCGTCATGTTGCACGTTCTCGCTGCCCACCTGATGATGTTGGGTAGCGCGTTGGCCAGGTTGATGTAAGGACCCTGCTCGACTGTGTCGGGATCCGGCTGTCCCTCACCCTCAGGAGACGTTGCCCTGCTGCTGCACGACTCCGTGTCAAAAAGCTGGTAGGCCACTGGGTCCAGATCTGCTGGCGGGCAAGCTGGTATCTGCTTGTTGGTCGTGGTGGCCATGCCGACCACGGCTTCTCCCTTGGTGGGGGGTAGGGTTGGATCCACGCACTTCAACGGAAGTGGGGCAACACGACTGCTAGCACCTTCCAGCTGGGGAATGAAGGGTGAGACCGGACCCGAACCCCCAGCGGGAGACAGGCCGGCCTCGCTAGCTAACCCTCGAGGACGCGTAATCCCCTTTCTCCAGGAACCACAGGGAGGGGGGAAGCGACCACCATCGGCTGAGCCTCTGTTGCCGTCCGGCCAAGGAAGTTGAACCGGCGCTCCTTCTTGTCCTCAGACAGGAGCTGGCAAGCGAGACACTCCGGGTGCTGAACCATTGCCTGCTGTGCATGTTCGGGTCCAAGGCACATCTTGCAGACAAGATGCCTGTCGGCCTGCAGCATGAAGCCGGGTTTGTATCCTGTGCACTTCTTAAAAGATCGTCTGGAAGCCATCGTAGTATGAAATCTTCTGTATCATATGGCGTGAAAATTTTTAGGTAGTCAATTCTCGGTCAGCAGTAGACTAAATAGCAGACTGAGGCAGGGCCCACGGCAGGTGGGCGTGGACTAGAAGTCTTCAGTGATTGGCGCGAAGCGTAGGGATAAACCCACTAGGGCGTGGCTTAAAGGGCGGCAGCCTGCATGAAATAGAACTAAATGTTTTTGGTGCAAGATATTCAAGAGGGCAGGAGTTACTCTGTGGAGAAGAACAGAGAAGCGATTTCATCCACAACCAGGTGCAATGGTGGAGCCAGGGGGTGGCCAATGGTGGCCTGGGCCACTAAAGATTAATCTTTGGCCACCCCACTGGCCACCTACATCATTTGAGGACATTCAAACATTTGGGGAAGACATTTTGCTGATACTTTTAAGAAGTATACAACTAGAAATCATGTTTTTCTCAAATTATCAGGGTGTTCAGTTTACATATAATTTTCATTCATTCATTCATTCAACCATTATGAATACAGGCTAGCCTCGTTGAGCCACGGGGACTCATTTACAAGAGGGACCTGTCTCACTCACACCCAGGGACAATTTAGAGTTACCAATCAGCCTAACATGCATGTTTTTAGACTGTGGGAGGAAACCGGAGCACCCGGAGAAAACCCACGCATGCACGGAGAGAACATGCAAACTCCACCCAGAAAGGCCCCCGGACCGGGATTTGAACCCGGGACCTGCTCACTGAGAGGCAGAAGCTCTACCAGTTGTGCCACCGTGCTGCCCATAAAAACATTGGATTTTAGCGTGGCAACCTAGTTTTTGATAGTGATTTTTTTTTAATGCTTAGATCCAGCCACACACCAAATTATAAGTCGGTACCTCACTTATTCTACAAGGTATCACACTCACAACATGCACGGACATGGTCTGAGTGTTTCCAATCCCCCTCTCTGCTCCATGACGGGGAACAACAAACTCTTATTTTCAGGTAAAATAATAATAAAAAGGAGTCTTCTTTGACTCTGACCTAAGCTCTGAGACTCGTATCAAATCGATTATCTCCTGAAAAATATTCTCAGAGTACAACCAGTTGTCTCTTAGAATTTTCTAACTACTTTCCACGTCTCTACAGTGGCTGCTTGTTGCATTCAGGGCTGATTTTAGGATTTTTCTACTTGTTCATAAAGGTTTTAAAGGGGACCACACATTCAAAATTCACTTTTTAATGTTTTTTTTACTCAACTTTGGGTATTTACTTCATAAAAAAACAGTCCTTGTGCCAAAAAAATGCACCCAGTGGTTTATTTACTCTAAGTATATTTATTTAACTGTGATAAGTTAGGTTTCGGTTTGAAATCATCGCGCCTGTGACGTCACAGGCGCGAGGACAACCCACCTCGAACCTGAGTCCAGCCCCTCACCTAGCAACCCCTGGTTAGGCTCAACCCACTTCTGTATTAAACACATGACTGTTGTTTTTCATGATTTCATCTCATCTTTTGTTTATATGTTCTTAATTTCATGTGTACAGCACTTTGTTGCAGCTGTGGTTTTTTTAAATGGCTTTATAAATAAAGTATAATTGTTATTTTTATGTTTTAGTTCAATTTTTAGTGTATTTGCGATCGCTCCCAACGCGCAGCCGGCAAAAATTAAACGAGCGGACCCCCGGCGTAGGGACCGGCGGCAACGGGACCCTCTTCTGGCGCGATGGAGCGGAGCTTCAACTGTACAGCCTCGCTGCTGCAGCCTCGCAGCAGCGAGGACCTTCTCCTTACGGATTAATTTACGGGAGACACTTGGTGAACTTTGTGTTGTCTTGACTGGAACAGCGATAACTCCCAAAATCTCCGCGTGCAACGAGCGGAGCTGGCGAACACCGGAAGAGGAACAAGCTAACATTAGCATCGGATTCGGGTGGTCTAATGCTAAAAGGAGCAGCAAATTGCGGCGCGCTCAGACGGGTTTCGGTAAGTTATCTTAAGCTAACACTAACAGTAAGTCAAATGAGTAATAAAAAAAGAGCTAATTTTAAAACAACAACACATTACAGATACTGGCTGTTACAGAGGGCGTAAACAGATCGTTGAAGGGCGTGGACTTCAGAACTCAGTATCAGAAACCGGTCGTTCAAAACGAAAGTTAAAAATGGCAGAATTAAAAAGGGTATAATTAATTATCTAAGAATTATTTTGTGTATTAAAATGAATTAATATTGTCAAGATAGCACACAGACATAACATAAAAATTTTAAATACTTACATGTGATCCCCTTTAATGATCTTAATCCATCATACTTATCAGAACTGTTCTTGCTTTATGAACCCTCAGGTCTTCTGGAACAAGCTCGTTAATTATCTCTTGTGTGTGAAGTAAAACACACAGCGAGGCCTCGATTTATCGTTGCGGTCCTGGACTCTGGACTGAACTACCAGATGTCCTGAGGATAGCTGAGAGTGGACGTTTTTACGAGTAGGCCGTGCTGAAGAATCCTGTCCTCCAGCAGATCTTTGTGTTGGTTGTGTCTTTGATGGCAACACTTCTTACATTTATTGTTTTCAGTTTAGATCTCTACTCTTTCTCTGTTTCAGTCGTGGCTGGAAGTCTAGGCTGAAACAAAACCTCGGCGAGTGTCCAACATGTTTCCTGTGAGCCTCAGACGTTTAAAACGTTCAAACAGGAAATAAAAACAAATTAAACCTGACGGGGAATTTGAATCCTCGGTTCACAATTAACTCTGCCAACAAGGTGGGTCCTGTTGGGATAATTGCCAATTATCTTTTTAAAACTCTCAGCCTGATAATCAACATGAGTTAATCAGGAAGGCAGGATGAAGCCACATCGTGTCCTGCACAAACAAAAACATAAAAATAAAAACTACCGGTGAGTGAGTGTGTCGGTTAAAAAACACAGTTGCACCAAAGAAAGACTGACGGAGCAAAATGAAGACGGAGTCATGGAGGTAAATGAAAGCTTCCAAGATAAACTTAGAAGAAAACGAGCCGAGCAAATGATTCTTTTATTGGACATTTTAACTCCGGCCTCACCACGTTCAGCCACACCACAATGATGAACCATCCAAAAACAACAAACGACAGACAAACACTGCACTTTGACCTCCAGCATTCTGCACCTGAACTTTGTGGTTTCAACCTGATGAAATGTGCTAAGTTTGAAGGTCATAGTTTTGCAAGGCAGCGCAAATGGCATTTCTGAGCATTGTATGGTCTGATGTTGGGGTGAATTTACTGGAATGCCCACTAATGGGAAGACTGATAACAGTCTTAGATGTTTTACACTTTCTCTCTGTAGAACGATGGACAAGATGTTTACAAATGATCCTAATCCCTTCTCAGGTTAATGAGCAGCAACTCTCTAGAGTCATTGCTGATGTCTTTCTGCCCTGGCGTTTTGTTAACATGCCTGATTGCTCCAGTTCTTCTGCTTCTTCTAACGTGCTGATGTTCAGCTCATCACAACATTTGATCGGCTTCATGTGGCTGCTGTCGGCTCCTGCACAGAGTGGAGTTAGTTTTTCACACAGCTTCTGCCGTTCAGTGTAGTTTTTGTTAAACGGATAATAACACAGTTGTACCCGTCATGTTCTCCATCCTCCGAGGCGTCACTCCCCGCATCCTGACCAGCTGCATCAGCGTGTGCTTCCTGTAGCACAACCAGCAGGAGAACCCTGCAGCGCAGAGTGGATGCAGCAGAAAGGAGGATCTGCGCCTCACTCCCACCCTCCTGAAAACTGACACCAATTAGGTCTGCAAAGAGCTCAGCGTCACAGATGACTCTGGGGTGGGGGGGTGTGGGGGGGGGTCTGCAGTCAGCAGGTCTGAAACACTAAAGCAAACCAGCAGAGACGGTCTTCTTCTGTCCTCTGCTCACCTGAAGCCCCTGCTCTGAGCTGCACTTCCTGTTTGTGTTTCAGGTTTAGTAGATCAGAAACTACAGAAAACATGAAACTGTGCACGTCGAACACTGGAGGGTCGCTTCACATGGAGGACCACCTGACCCCGTCTCTGATCAGGCTTTGGAAGGAAACGCTGAACTCAAAAAGCTAAACATCCATCCATCCATCCTCCCTCCCTCTTTACCCGCCTCTTCCTTTGTGGGTCACAGGGGTCACTGGTGCCCATATCCAGCAGTCACTGTGCAAGAGGCGAGGTACACCCTGGACAGGTCTCCAGTCCATCACAGGGACACCTAGAGACAATTTAGAGTCACCAATCAGTCTATCATGCATGTTTTGGGTTTGTGGGAGGAAACCGGGGTATCCGGAAAAAAAAACATGCGGCACGGAGAGAAAATGCAAACTCCACCCAGAAAGGTCCTGGGCCAGGATTTCAACCGATGACCTTCTTGCTGAGACAGAACAGCTGTACTAACTGCACCACCGTGCCACAACATTTAAACAGACATAAAAAAAAATAACTACACTCAGCGTTCCCTCTAGTTTACTTGTCTTGGTAGGGCACTCATATTCTGTGATTTTTGTCAATACTGGGGGGTGGGGGACGAAGACAGGCCTGTATTGTGCGCTGTTTGTACAAACCAGATTCCAAAAAAGTTGGGACACTAAACAAATTGTGAATAAAAACTGAATGCAATGATGTGGAGATGGCAAATGTCAATATTTTATTCGTAATAGAACATAGATGACAGATCAAAAGTTTAATCTGAGTAAATGTAACATTTTAAAGGAAAAATATGTTGATTCAAAATTTCACAGTGTCAACAAATCCCAAAAAAGTTGGGACAAGTAGCAATAAGTGGCTGGAAAAAGGAAATTGAGCATATAACGAACAGCTGGAAGACCAATTAACACTAATTAGGTCAATTGACAACATGATTGGGTATAAAAAGAGCTTCTCAGAGTGTCAGTGTCTCTCAGAAGCCAAGATGGTAAGAGGATCACCAATTCCACCATTGTTGTGCAGAAAGATAGTGCAGCAATACCAGAATGGTGTTACCCAGCGTAAAATAGCAAAGACTTTTAAGTTATCATCATCAACCGTGCATAACATCATCAAAAGATTCAGAGAATCTGGAACAATCGCTGTGCGTAAGGGTCAAGGCCGTAAAACTCTACTGGATGCTCGTGATCTCCGGGCCCTTAAACGTCACTGCACCTCAAACAGGAATGCCACTGTCAAGGAAATAACAGAATGGGCTCAGGAATACTTCCAGAAAGCATTGTCAGTGAACACAATCCACTGTGCCATCCGCCGTTGCAGCTGAAACTCTACAGTGCAAAGAGGAAGCCATTTCTAAGCAAGCTCCACAAGCTCAGACGTTTGCACTGGGCCAGGGGTCATTTAAAATGGAGTGTGGCAAAATGGAAGACTGTTCTGTGTCAGATGAGTCACGATTTGAAGTTCTTTATGGAACACTGGGACGCCATGTCATCCGGACCAGAGAGGACAAGGATAGCCCAAGTTGTTATCAACGCTCCGTTCAGAAGCCTGCATCACTGATGGTATGGGGTTGCATGAGCGCTTGTGGCATGGGCAGCTTGCATGTCTGGAAAGGCTCCATTAATGCAGAGAACTATGTTCAGGTTCTAGAACAACATATGCTCCATCTAGACGTCATCTCTTTCAGGGAAGACCCTGCATTTTTCAACAAGATAATGCCAGACCACATTCTGCAGCAATCACAACATCATGGCTACGTAGGAGAAGGATCCGGTACTGAAATGTCCAGCCTGCAGTCCAGATGTTTCACCTATAGAGAACATTTGGTGCATCATAAAGAGGAAGGTGTGACAAAGAAGGCCCAAGATGATTGAACAGTTAGAGGCCTGTATTAGACATGAATGTAGAGCATTCCTATTTCTAAACTTGAGAAACTGGTCTCCTCTGTCCCCAGACGTCTGTTGAGTGTTGTAAGAAGAAGGGGGGATGCCACACAGTGGTAAAAATGGACTTGTCCCAACTTTTTGGGGATTTGTTGACGCCATGAAATTTTGAAACATATTTTTCTCTTAAAATGATACATTCTCTCAGTTTAAACTTTTGATCTGTGATTTGTGTTCTATTCTGAATAAAATATTAGATGTTGGCACCTCCACATCATTGCATTCAGTTTTTATTCACAATTTGTTTAGTGTCCCAACTTTTCTGGAATCCGGTTTGTACCAACAGTTTTCAAGCGGGAGTAGACGACTCAGCGTGAGGGAGACAGAGCTTTTTAGCTAGCATGTCTGCGCTGCTAGCTTAGCGCTGTGTCTGTGCCAGCAGTTGTCATCGGTGGGAGGGCGGTCGGTTCAGTTGGCAGGGCGGTGCGCCCTGCTTGTATAATGCTAGGGGAGACACTGATACAAACACACACATTTAATAAAAAAAATTATTCCACAAGATTCACATGAAAGCATCAGCAACTTTATAAAATTTTAAAAACTGCTGACGTTTGTGGTTTGTTTCTGTTCTCTCCCACCTTTGAAGATGAAAGGACGATTTTGTGTGTGTGTGTGTGTGTGTGTGTGTGTTTGTGTGTGTGTCCTTCATCTGCATTATTAATCACTGTGCAGATTATAATATAACCTTCAGAAAGTAAGCACTGAGTTGACACCTACAAATTAACGTTTAGTCAACAAGAATCAAGATGGCCGCCACATCAAAACGATCTTGGTAATCACAAAAAGGCTCAAATTTTACAGATTGTGCTAAACTTTAATTGTGTCCATATCTGAGAGGTGTCCTCACTGCACAATGTGCAACATTGTTGCTTAAATTTTTGTCATTAACTGGTGGAGCCTAATCGTTCTGTTAGCAAAATATATCATGAATCGTTTTATGGATTTTAACCCAACTCTCAAAATGATTATTGTACGTCTACTGATGTGTTGAGTTACAAGTTACGTGATGATAATTATTAAATTCAGTTTATTTATATAGAACATTTAGAAACAACCACATCTGACCAAAGTGCTTCACAAGAATTACATCGTAAATAAAAATATGATAAAAGAAATGAAATGGAGTTTAATAAAAATATAATAAAATTTGCAGTAAAATGCCAATAAAATAGTATTAATAAAAACCAAGACAACTATGTCATATTTGCTGCAAGTTCCCAAAAACTCGAGTCAGTCAGGTACTAATGTGAGTGAAGACCAGGGAGAATAGATGTGTTTTCAGTCTGGACTAACTGATGTCAGCAAGCACAGAAATGTCTAAAACGTTGTTGGTTTTACAGATATTGAGCTAAAACTTGGTGTGGTAGTAGCTACGAGTCATCCACAACACCTGATCTGAGCACAGATCGCACAAGACCATCAATTCTTTTCAAACACAAGGTGATCTTCAGTGGGCGATTTTAATTTCACGTTTGAAACTCGTTCATGATTTCATCGTAAATGGAAGCCACAGCTTCAGTATCCGGGCCATCTGCTGCTCAGAACCAGTACCGGTCCTTTTGTTTGTATCTGGGACTGCACGCGTTCATCTGGCACGTCCCAGCTGATCGCAGCGCCCGTGGGATTCCAGGACAACAAACACGCACGACCGGCTGATGCAGGCGTGACCCGTCTCACTCAGTGATGGGTCTGAGCCGTCTTCCACCGCCTCAGGCACCGAACCTCACAGGGTGCACGTCACACACACACACACACACACACACACACACACACACACACACACACACACACACTGTTGAATGAAAACGTGTGACACAACAGAGGAAAACATGTCAGCGCCTCAGGCTTTGGTCGACCATCATCCCATCAAGAAAGCTGTTCTTGTGCGAGACGAACCAACAATGTCTGCTCGTTGAGTCTGACCGTGCGTGCGTGCGTGTGCACGTGATTGTGACACTATGAGTTGTAATTCTTGTTGGTTTTGATTTTTAAACTATACATTAAATTTATAAATGTAAATTCAATGTATAGTTTAAATCTGTATCCGTTGATCAAAGCCAACAAGAATTACAACTCGTAGTGCCACAATCAAAAACGAAACTAAAAAACGGGGAGTGGACTGTGTTGATTTCCCATAATGCTTAGCGGTATTTTAGTGTTCTGGCTGCACCATGAGTCAGAAGGATGTCTGTGATATAGACCTGCCTCTTGTGTGCTATTAGAGTTTGGGTGTTTCCTGTTGTGAGGCTCAGAGTGTCTTCTCTGGGTTTAACTCACACAATGTTAAGACAGAAGTCACAGAGTGTGGTGCAATATACTGTACGTGCTCTCTGACACATCAAGGATCAGAAATATTGACAGGTTGGATCGGAAAATCCGATACGTCAATTATGCTGGTATCGGATGCGATACCGATACTGGATCGAATCGGCCCCATCCCTACTCATAACCAAACGTGCGTGTTTGAATAATCCCTTGCATTCTGAACTGGAGCCTGAACGATTCACAGGCAGGATGTTCGGTGGCGCCGGTCTCGCGCTCTGAGGATCTCGTCTCTGTCCTGGTTCCTAATTAAACTCGTTTCTTGTTTCTGGAGGCCGAGGACCAAAAAACCAGAATCCTTGAAGAACCAGAACCAGTTTGTTCTCAATTGAAGAATTTTCTTATTACAGTAGTTTCTAAATTTGATAATACAATTGATTGGGTCTTATCTTTTCCCAGCAGGTTTTGTGTTTTGTTTTTTTACACTTTAAACGGTCCTTTAAATCTTTTCTCTTTATCCTGTTCCATTATTTGCTCGTCGTGTATTAGAATAAAAAAGCGGCGTCTTGTCAAACAGATTACTTGTCGTGTGCAGCGTTCGCCTGGCTGTTTGTCCTGATGTGGCGCTCTGGGAGGTGCTTCCAGCTCCGTGTTGTGTGTACACGTTGGTCTCCTCACAAATCACGACATTTAAAGATCATTACGTGAGCCAAACTCTCACTGGAACCAGCGAGCGACTGGAAAACCAGAGGGGGTTCACTGGAGCGTGACACATTTCTCCGGGTTTAGACACGCAGAGAAGAAACAATGCTGTTGGGACAGAATACTCCCAGCGTCTTTGTTCAAACAACAAAATCAGCAGGAAAAGCAAAGATTAATGAGTTTCAGGGACAAAGGAAACGTGGAATGACAAAATGCAAATGGAATAAAAACTGCATGAATGACAAAATAACAAGCAGCTTTCACATCCCCATGGACACATTATGCTCAAATATTTTGACTGTTAATGTTCTGCAAACAGTAACCTTTTTTGTTTTTTTAGGAAAATTTATTTTAAATTGTTTAATTTTGGTTGATCAGCATCAACTTAAATCTGATATTACACAAAACAAGAACTGATTTATAACCAGGACAGAGATGAACCCAACGCGATACGCTGCTGAAGTCCACAAACACTGAACATGAATGTTTGTAGTTTTTGAGATCAGTGTTTTTCTGGACTGGTAAACCTGGTTTTGGTGAAAGATATTCAAGTGGAGAAGAGTCAAACTGTGGAGAAGAACAGAGGTAGTTTATTTTATTTAGTGATCATCTGAGGTGGCACAAACTGATAGATCCTGGCGAGAACAACTTTATTTACCACCAGACACAGTGGCAGAGCTGGGGGGTGGCCAGTGGTGGCTTTGACCTTATTATTATATACTGTAGATTAATCTTTGGCCACCCCAATCATTTCAGGAAAACTTTCAAACTTTTACATTAGTCCCTCTTTTATTACAGAGGATCTGTACCCTGAAGCCCTGCGATAAGTGAAAATCCATGAAGTAGGAATAGTAGTACTTTGTACAAGTAGTAAGTAGTAGTTATTTATATAT
>JBBPBX010007231.1:19457-31072 GCA_038048925.1 Garcialebias charrua | reverse complement strand
CATTTTAAACCCTTCCCAATGCTCCCTGCCGCCGGTGCTCCCAGCCACCTGCGAGCGCTCCTGGCCCCGCCCACTTCTATGCACTGCATGGAGAACAGCTGATCACCTGCAGCAGGAAGTTTATCCTGCAGAATGGGCTGCACAAAGGTGCAGCAGGGGCTAAATCATTTTAAATAATTTATTTTAAATAAAAATTTCATGCCGATCGTGCGGCTCATCCATCAATCAGCCAATTGTGTGTCATGTCCAGTCTTATTTTGAAAAACCACGATAGAGCGAGTCTGCAATAAACGAACAGGGAAGTGGTGAGGGACTACTGTATTGCTTAAGAGTCTAGTTTCCTCATAGATGCATGGTGGTGGCCATCTTGGATTTTGACTTGAAGTTGGAACCTCACATATTTTTCAAGTTGTCGTGCTCACAACATGCACAAACGGATGGAGGATATTTCCAATCCCCCTCTACACTCCATAACGGGAGACAAAAAGTTACTCAGTAGCTTCAGCATCTTCTTTCTGTCCCGCCTTTAAAAGCACGTTGACCTGCAGTTTCATGAGCAACGAGCTCTCCAAGATGAAGCCGTTTGAATCAGTGAATGTGTAAAATTCAACTACAGTCAAGTTGCTCAAGAACACGTTCTTTACATTTCAGCCTCAGCTCAGTCCTGTGCAGTTGTGAGAAAATAAGAGCACATTTCCCAACAAGCTTCAAACTGATGAAGGGATGAGGAGAGCTCCGTCTGCAGCTCGTGCAGAAACAACAAAACGATACTTAGGCCTGATTTGATGAAGAGGAGGGTAATTATGAGACGAGGCCCGTTTCACCAACAATGCTTTCCTCTTCATCAAGAACTTTTTCTCCTACAATTTGTGCTGAACTTCCCATTTAGTCAAATTATGATGATTTTGTTTTTAAAACTCGCAGCTAAATAATTTTCAGGCAGAAGAAACTTGAAACAAACAAAAGAGTAGCTTTAAACTGAAAAATGTTTTAAAGGCCTGGTGTTGGTTGGGTATGGAAGCCCATTTCTGCCAGTCTATTAAAAAAAAATAGCAAAAATTATCTCAAAATTGTATAGTCTATATCAGGACGTTTAGAGACTGTGGAGGTTGAACCCCCCTTTCGAATTGGTTCAGTCCACCTGTACTGGTTTGACTTTACCGTCAATCGCGCCTGCTGCCTGCAAGCATGCTGCTAACGCCAAAAATACACTACATGCGTTCCAGCTCCGCCCCGCTCCGGTCCGACCTCCGCAGCAAATACGCACCCATTATAATCAATGACAGAATTTACACTGGCTCCGCACGGCGGCGGCGAGCAGCGGAGAGCGGACGGCAGTCCGTCAAAATTAGAATTTTTCTATTTCTGCCGGACGCCGGAGCTGTGCCTGAAGATTACGTCGCACCAACAGGAAAAGGAACGAGCACAACATCCGTATTTACAAAATAAAATCACCACGGGCGGACTAATCCTAGCTCTATACGGATTTATTTGTACAAAAATGCTGTCAAACTATCATTTATGACTACGCCTACAAACGCAATACAAGAAATAAATAAATAAAAAGTATTTTATTCTGAAATGTAATACATCACTTCCTGTTGCTCAAACCATGTCCTGTCGCTCATTTACGAGAGAAGATCAAGGCAGCAGTCTCTACTGTTGTTCTCCTTCTTCCACCGAATGAATTGTTTTGTTCTGACTTACTTATTTATCACTTGATTTATCGCGCGATCTCGCAATTCCCGCGCATGCGTCTCGGAGCGGCGCATCCAGGCGGACCTGAGCGGAGCGCAGGTAGTGGAAATTGGACTCACGAGGCTGCGACCTGCGGAGCGGGGCGGAGCCGGACCGCATGTAGTGTATTTTTGGCGTAAGGCCATGTCTGCAACATCTGTCTTATTTTTTCTACGCCACAGTTGCTTCTTTTGCAGTTTTCTCTCCAGTGTCCGGAGACTTAATTTAACATTATGGGTTTCTTCCAAAACTCGCAAAATTTCAAGATTAGTAAACCACTTCTGAAGTATTGCTCAATTATGTTATCAATATCCATTTCTTTCTATCAAGTTGAGCATATCTCAAACTATAGGGCCAACTTAAGTTATCTCAAAATTTTGACATAGTATCTCAACATTTTGACATAGTATCTCAAAATTTGACATAGTATCGCAACATTTTGAGATACTATCTATCTCAAAATTTTGACATAGTATCTCAAAAATTTGAGATAGTATCTCAAAATGTTGGCATAGTATTTCAAAATTTTGAGATACTATCTCAAAATTTTGACATAGTATCTCAAAATTTTGACATAGTACCAGTATCTCAATTTTTTGAGATACTATCTATCTCAAAATTTTGACATAGTATCACAAAAATTTTGAGATAGTATTGCAAAAATTTGAGATAAAATTTTGAGATAATTTCTGCTATTTTTTAACGGACTGGCGGAAATGGGCTTCCATAGAGGGGAAAAGCAGCTTAGCCACCTAAAGATGTCCACGACTGGCTGTCCGTTGTGTTTCACGTGTACGATGCATTTAAACTGTATTTAGATCGTGACGTTTGTTTAATCAGGTATTATTGTTCTCTGACAGCACAGATTACAGAGTGGAGGATTTAAATCCTGCTTTTTACCGGCATCAGACGTAGAACTGATGTTTGGCTCTTCGGTTCTCTGGCCCTGAACGATGCACCCTCCCACTGAAGTGTCCTCCAGTGAGACACTTGTTCTGTTTATTCTCCTTTTTATGGACGGGGGCCTCAGTCCTCCCGCTTATTTGCTCTATACCGTTCATTTTTTATGAAGACATGAGAGGTCGACTGGGATTTAACTCTGTATTAAAAATAAAGCCCTCCTTGTGCTGCCTGTGAAGCTTGCTATCATGCTAACAAGTGTGGTACCCCACCCCCCTCCCCGAGGAGGACGCTCATTCTCGGCAGCATCAACCCTGACCCAGTTGATGGCAGAACTGGCCATAGGATGAGGAGGCGGAGCAGCAACGTGCCGGCGTTGGACCAGAGACATGAGATTACCAGATGACTTCCAGCAGGTCCATCACGACCCATTTATCTTGGCCTAATAGTGCACACACAGGACCTAAGGTGCTTAAATGATGGAAGATTAACCATGACCTTTGACCTGACAAACCTTGGCCTGACCCCATATTCTGCAGCTTCAAAGGGATTATTCCTCACTGATAGCTGAATCCATTTAAATATGGCGTTTATGTCCTGAGGCCGCTCTGCTCGTCTGACGAGCTGCGCTCCTCGGATGGACGTGATGGTAAAATACCAACATCTCCTTTGAGGCCTGCGTGTTTCTGCTGGGGGACGTGAGCATCCTTTGTCTGGATAGTTTACATTCATCCTGCGGTGCCGTGCATGGATTATGGAGGTTTTTATTACCCCAGATTGTCTCTGTAATTACACTGTGTGCTCAGACAGAATCCATGAAGCCAAATGGTTATTAAACCCAGACTTTTATAGTTTCTGCACCGTAGCTGAATATATAATATCTTTAAAGAAAAATGAATTCTTCTGTGTTTCGGGCGAAACCAAAAGAAGTGGAGCAACCGAAACTTAAGAAAACATCAAATGTCAGTAAATCTGAACCAAAAACTACCAAGAAGATGCAAAATGTTTGAAACATCTAAAGATTAAACTAAAGGCCTCGCACACCTAAACAAAGATATTATTTTGAGAAATAACAGAGTTGTAATAATTTAGGTCAAACCTTAAAAAGAAAGACCAGTTGGTGCTTAAAGGGTGTCCAAATACTTCTTTAAACATCTTCAGTTGATCCAAAATGCTGCTGCCAGAGTCTTAACTGGAGTTACTGGGAGAGATCATATCGCTCCAGTTTTAGCTTCTCTCCACTGTCAAATCCAGAATTGAATTCAAAATCTTACTTCTAACTTACTGTCTTTTTGTCCATGTCTCTGTCTCCAGACCATACAACATAGCTGGTCTCACCACTGTCTTGTAAACTTTTCCTTTGACCTTTGCTGACACCTTTTTGTCACAAATCACTCCTGAAACTTTTCTCCATCCACTCCATCCTGCCTGGACTCTCTTCTTCACCTCTTTACCACATTCCCCATTTTCCTGGACAGTGGACCCCAAGTACTTGAAGTCCTGCACCTTTGTGACCTCTGCTCCTTGTAGCCTCACTGTTCCACTGGCCTCCCTCTCATTCACACACATGTACTCTGTCTTACTACGGCTGACTTTCATTCCTCTTCTTTCAAGTGAATACCTCCACCTCTCCAAGTTCTCTTCCACCTGTTCCCTGTTCTCACCACAGATCACAATGTCATCTGCAAACATCATAGTCCATGGGGATTCCTGCCTGACCTCATCTGTTAGTCGGTCCATCACCAGAGCAAACAAGAAGGGGCTCAGAGCCGATCCTTGATGCACTCCCACCTCCACCTTGAAGCTATCTGTCACTCCTACAGCACATCTCACCACTGTCCTGCTGTCTTCATACATGTCCTGTACCAGTCTAACATACTTTTCTGCCACTCCAGATTTCCTCATGCAATACCACACCTCCTCTCTTGGCACCCTGTCATATGCTTTTTCTAAATCCACAAACACACAATGGAGTTCTTTCTGACCCTCTCTGTACTTCTCTATCAACATCCTCAAAGCAAAGATGGCATCTGTGGTGCTCTTTCTTGGCATGAAACCATACTGCTGCTCACAGATAGTCACCTCTTGTCTAAGCCTTCCTTCCACAACTCTCTCCCAGATCTTCATTGTGTGGCTCATCAACTTAATTCCCCTGTAGTTGCTACAACTCTGTACATCACCCTTGTTCTTAAAAATGGGAACCAGCACACTTCTTCTCCATTCTTCAGGCATTTTCTCACCCTCAAATATTCCATTAAATATTTGAGTCAAAAACCTCACTGCCACCTCTCCAAGACATTTCCAAACCTCCACTGGTATGTCATCAGGTCCTACTGCCTTCCCCTTCTTCATTCTTTTCAGAGCTTTCCAGACTTCACCCTCACTAACCTTTCCCACTTCCTGGTCCACAGTTTCTATGACCTCCACTTTTCTTTCTCTTTCATTCTCTTCATTCATTAGCTCCTCAAAGTACTCCTTCCATCTTCCTGTCACACTCTCCTCACTTGTTAGAACACAACCATTCCTATCTTTAAAGGTGGTGTGACATGATTTTGGAACTATGCATAAAGTGGCACAACATATATGTTGTATCATTCAACTATGTTCAGTTTTACAAGCAAAATGATAAATCCATGAAAATTTGTTTCAAAGTTTTAAACTTGGCGCCGTGTTTCGTCACGGGACATCCAGGTAGTTACGCATGCGAGGTCTGTGACGTAGAGACTAGAAGTTGAGCCTGCAGGCTGCTATTAGCACGCAGTGTCATTGTGTTCAAGATCGTCTATTTTTTTTTGCATAACTTGAAAAATGCCGGTACGTTGTGTCACATTTGGGTGTTCTGATATTATCAGTGAACAAGTGAGCCTTTTCACTTTCTCAAAAGATGAACTACTTCGTCAAGAATGGACAAAACAACGCTGTCCCCCTCGGAGCCCCCCCTCGCTTCTGAACGTTAAGACTCAAATGAGCTGTTTCTTGTTCATCACTCGAACTAACTTCAGCTTCCCAAACTGAAGACAAATCGCTCAAATCTTCACTTAAATTGCGTAATTCCTCGGTTTATATATTCTCTGCCATTGTTATTTACAAGGTGCGTTCTAGTGATTGTGTCATAAAAATGCGTCGGCGTTTGACCCCTCCTTTCTCCACCCGAAAATTGCGACGATCTGCAGAGAACTATTTTATTAAAAAATACTTTTATATATTATTTATTCGATGCATCTGTGTACAAAAAATCAAAGCTGAGTATATGTCGTGCCACTTTATGCATAGCTCCAAAATCATTTCACACCACCTTTAATAAGCCTAACCTGCTGCACATCCTTTCCAGCCTGATCCCTCTGTCTTGCCAATCGGTACAAGTCCTTCTCGCCCTCTTTAGTGTCCAGTCTCCCATAAAACTCATTGTACGCCCTCTGCTTTGCCTTAGCTACTTCCCTCTTTGCTCTATGTCCCATCTCCTTATATTCCTGTCTCCTCTCTTCAGTTCTCTCACTGTCATATTGTGTATCTGTTCCCACCAAACCCAGCTGGTCGAAGCAGCTTGTCCTGAGCCTGGTTCTGCTAAAGGTTTCTTCCTCATGAGGGAGTTTTTCCTTTCCACTGTCGCCTGCATGCTTGCTCAAGATGAGAGTTCAGTGATGGCGTTAAACTCAAAGCAGTCTGCTCCTCAGATAAATAATGTTAAATTATTATTTTATATATGAATGTTTCTGTTCAGAGTCCTGAGACGACTTCTGTTGTGACTTGGAGATATAGAAATAAACTGAATTGAATTTAAATAATTCATTGTCCTATAATGTAAACTATTAGAATAAATTTCTTGATTATTTGTTTCAACAAAACATAACTAAAAGTTTTAGTTCAGTGCTTTTAGTTTTATAAAGTGAATGAATCTTGAAACGCCCACATATTTGTGTTTACTATAATGTTGTGAGTAATAAACAGTTGTGCTCTTGTTTTCTGTATGAGAAACATTCATTAAGTGTTTTAGAAAAGTAAAAACAAATCCTCAAAAAAAGAAGCTTTTAGAAAGAATATTTTGAAGCAGATCTCTAACAAACAGAACGTTCTGACCTTCTCCAGAGCCTGAAAAGAACCAAGAAAACACTCAGAGTTCAACCAAGGATGCCTTTCTTCTGTTTTCATTCTCAAACAAAGCTGCTTAATCAGGCAGAGTGTGACATTTGTTAGACACACATTTAAACCAAACGTGCTCTACTGCAGGTTAGTTCAGGTGACTGCAGACTGACCCTCCTCTTACCTCTGTAATCCACTCATCCTGCTGCGCAGCGCAGGCCCAGCAGGTCAAAGCAGGTGGTCGCTCGTCCTGAGCTGGTTCTGCTGGAGGTTTCTTCCTGTTAAAGAGATGTTTTTTTCTTTCCACTGTCTTCCCTGTGCTTGCTCAGGATGGGAAACTGTGAAGAAGAGAAGATTCAACACAACCTGCTGCTTCCTTAACAGAGAACTTTTCCTAATTGGACTTTTTATACATGTGAACGTTTCTGTTCAGTAAAGTTCATGCTCAATAATCCAGGTAGAAAAACCAACAAAGTTCATCAGGTCAGCTGGACCGCCCAGATGAACTTTGCTGGTTTCTGTGCCCTGAGACGACTTCTGTTGTGATTTGGTGCAAAATGACTGAACTGAACCAGGTTTTACCCCCGAGTTAAAAATGGGACTCTGATGCCTCAAACTACCGTATTTTCCGGCGTATAAGTTGCAGGTTTTTTTACTAATTTGCATGTCCTACGACTTATACGGCAAAGCGACATATTTGTGGATTTTCCCCCCATTCTTTTAGACCCATTTTTGGCTCCGATATGACCGTTTTTTATTTTGACAAAAAAAATGGTGCAGTACCACTTTTGGCCGCTAGGGGCGCAGGCAGTACCAGTATTTTTTTAGGGGTTAATCTTTCTAAATTTAAAAGACATGCATGTCTGTTCGCTCGCTGCACGTCTGTTGTTGCTGCGCATGCTCGTTTTGTTCACCCGGCGTAGCGAAACGATTTAAATTCAGCTGATTTGACATTTTTATTCATTTATTAAGGAGAAGTTCAGCTAAGACACATCTTTGCTATAATTTTCATGAAACAAATAATTGTTTTTAAGTGTTAATCTTGTTAAAGTCCTTCCTGCGCGGCGCTCTCCCGTGGCAGCCATTTGCAGCAGGGCAAAACGGCCCACATTTCCGGGTTGTCAGCAGTGACGCGCAACGTCGGCGGTGACGTCAGGTGCGACTTATACGGCAAAGCAACATATTTATGGATTTTTCCAAATTATTGGACCTAATTGGACAATTGCAAAAGTGCAAACAAAGTCAAATATACAGCATGTAAGGTAACGGTAACGTGCAGTCGAGTGACAATCACATGTGCAGTCAGGTGACTTTAAGCATGTTTTGGATTTAGTCCGTTGTTTGATGGCACTTGGAAAGAAGGAGTTCTTGAATCTGGACGTCCTGCAGCTCACACGTCTGTCGCTCTGGCCTGAGGACAGAAGTGTGAAGAGTCCATGCTGTGAGTGGGTGGGGTCCTTAAGGATGGAGGTGGTCCTCCTGTGGGCTCTGCAGGCGTAGATGCTCTGCAGAGAGGGTCCTCCAGACCTTCTCAGTGGTCCTCACCACTCGCTGCAGGCCGTAGTGCTGCTGTACCAGACTGTGATGCTGCTGGTTAAGATGCTCTCAACCACATGTAAAAGTTGCTGAAGATCTTTGGTGACACGTCAAACTTCATCAACCTGCTGCTTAGGAAGAACAGCTGCTGCTGAGGCTTCCTAAGCAGCTGTGTGGTGTTCACAGTCCAGGTGAGATCGTGGCCGACGTGAATGTCCAGGTATCTAAAGCTGCTCACTAGGAATGCGCGATATAAACGGTAGCCTACACGGTAGAAACAATAGACATTTAGCCTACGATAGAGATCTGTCTTCTACCGGCTAACCGCAGTAATGCTGTCTGATGTAAAATCAGTTGTCAGATTTAATCTTTGGTAAATGGTAAATGGAGCTTATTTATATAGCGCTTTCCAGCCCCC
The DNA here is from genome assembly GCA_038048925.1 of Garcialebias charrua. Taxonomy (NCBI): domain Eukaryota; kingdom Metazoa; phylum Chordata; class Actinopteri; order Cyprinodontiformes; family Rivulidae; genus Garcialebias; species Garcialebias charrua. The sequence continues at coordinate 22,401 of JBBPBX010007231.1, read as the reverse complement.
TGTGAGGAGCCCCAAAGCGCTTTACAATACCAGCCATCCACCCATTCATTCAGACATTCATACACCGGTAGTGGTAGCCTGCCTTGCAAGGCGCCATCCAGACCTACCGGGAGCAACTCGGGGTTAAGTGTCTTGCCCAGGGACACAACGACACATGGTGGGCGGATGAGGGATTCGAACCTCCAACCTTCCGATCAGGGGTCGACTGCCATTACCACTGTGCCACGGCCGCCCCTAATCTTTACTTTTTAGTTTAAAACTGTGCGTAAGTGGTGTTGAAGTGTACAATCAGAGTTGTAGAGTTAATCGATACTTTTTTTGTGTTGAAAACTGTGCGTAACTGGTGTTAGTCTTTTCTTCGAGTGCTAAGTAGCTAAGCTAACGGCTTGCCGTAGTCTTGCCATATTCGGACGCATGCGCAAAACGCTGCATTCTGTTGAAAGTTTTTTTTTTTGGTCGAAAGTTAAAGTAAGCATTGGTCAGCTTTAGAGAAAGCTGCCCTCTGATCTGTGAACAGAACGCTGTGTTGTGTGATTTTACTGAGAGACCCTCTGGTCAAAGCCACAGAGGAAACTGGTTGCCTTGTCAGCTCTCCTTAAAGCTGAAGGAGACGCCCTCTAGAGGGTTGGAGGGTGATACTATTTTTTAAGCAAGCCTAATCTGCATCCACATGATTTTATTTTTGATCTTAGTCGATATTATTATTGATTTTATTTGATTTTATCACTTGTTTTATTTTGATCTTTGCTTTGTTACACTTTGTAGCACTTTGAGATTTTTATTAATGAAAAGTGCATTATAAATTGAATTCATTATTATTATTATTGAAGTGTTTTCAGTGTAAAATGCTGCTCTGTTACTGTTCATTTCTTAAGTGACAATATTGGAAACTGTTAAGAGTTAACAACATATTCTTTAGTTTAAAACGTATGGCTAAAACTACACAAGATATATTTTTGCACGGTTTTGCACTACAAGAAAGAAGCCTAATGCTTGAATTGTTGATTATTTAAAAACTCTCTGGACCTAGTAGGGAAATTTTCTTAAAAGAGATTATTTTGTGGTATAGCAATTTACAAAATAAATTATGGCAAAAGGACACCCTATACTTATTTTTCATTCCTATTGCAAGTTTTATACCAAAAACATATTGCGATATATATCGTTATCACCACCCTTCACAATACATATTGTGATATGAATGTTATGCCATATCGCACATCCCTACTGCTCACCCTCTCTCCTTCAAGCTCAGTAAAAATGGACACTCTGTTTGGTTTGTCCAGGTGTCCAGACGCCCCTCGCCCGAGCACCATGCGGTCGTGTCAGCTGCCCTGCAAGAAGGACTGCATCGTCACCCCGTTCAGCGACTGGACCCGATGTCCGGGGACCTGCGACGCAGGTACACCCACCTGTCTGGCTGCGCTCACGTCACGGCGAGATAGAATCATATTCATTAACAAACCATTGTTGATGGACTTGTTTTGTTTTAAATGGCCTGAAACCATCATAGTTACTGGTCCTGATGGGATTACAGCAGATTTTAATTGGTGCTTTGTAACTTGTCTAAAGTGAAACTGTTGCATTTTTAAAATGGGCCCGACACGTTTGCTGCCTCTCGTCTCATTAAACTAAATGGGACCGATGTGTAAGACGACCTCTGGGCTGACCTTCAGTAAAACCAGCTCGCCTGCAGCTACACGTGTCAACAAGTGCTCGGCATTGTTGTTTCCACACGACGAGAGGAAAAACATTTTCAGTCGAGGTACTTTTAGTTGGGCAGCCTTTAACCAGCTGTAGAGATGGAGCAGAAAAGCATTCAACTGATTTACTCAGTCCCGTTCATGTTTTGGTAACCTCACCGGACGGCACCGCTGGACGTGCTGGACCAAAGGCTGCGCTTCTTCATTTACTGTCGTTGATGTTTTCACCTTGTGTCGACAATTGAATGGACCTACGAAGGTCGTAAGCAGGATTTATGACCATCCAGAGACTCGTTTCATCTTAATAAATTACTGGAGGACCTGTCCACACATGTAGATGCCTCTACTGAGATGTACTATGTATACTATATACAGGGAGTCCTCGACTTACGGCAACTCGGACTTACGAACAGACTTACAAACAGTACAGTTGTACATTAAATACAGAACTGGTATGTGTTTTTAGATGAAAGTGTGTTAGCTAACCGTTTGTAAACAAAGTTCTGTGCATGTTTATGAACCAGTATGTACGTTTGTGTTGAAAAACGGGTGTTTGGCACAGCGTTAGCATACATTTTTCTGCTTACGAACGAAAATCCGGACTTACGAACGCACGTGCTATGGGTTCCGACTTACGTCAAAAAAGGTTTACGAACGGTCCTTAGGTCCAGAACTCGTTCATAAGTCGAGGACTCCCTGTACTGTAAAGTACTGTATACAGGTAGTCCTCGACTTACGAACGAGTTCCGTTCCTACGCCCGTTCGTAACACGAAAATCGTTGTAAGTTGGAAAATACGTCCAAACGGCACCTCATACATCAAAATGGTACCTCATACATACAGTACTGTATTTTTAACAAGCACTTAGCCTATCCTAACACAGTACCCTACATAATTATCAAAAACCACATATATTTACATACATTTATGAGCCCTAATGATGGAAAAATAGTTAATTTCTTACTGGGAGCTGGTCATTTCTTCCTCCGTCTGCTCCGGTCTGCCTGCTGCCTGCTCTTGTAAGGTTTCACTGAGCATGTCAGGGGAAATCCCCCACCCACCTGTAAGTTGCAAGCTCCCCTAAGTTTCGTTTCAGCTCCTGCTGTAAAGGCGCATAAACGGCGTAACTTGAAGCAATACTTTTCAATGGAAGGCGTTCGTAACCGCGAAACGTCGTAACTCGAGACCGTCGTAACCCGGGGACTACCTGTATATATAACTATATATATATATATATATTA
>JBBPBX010007231.1:0-19071 GCA_038048925.1 Garcialebias charrua | reverse complement strand
ATATATACTGTATAATATAATATAATATAACAAATATTTGAGTAAGTAACAAGGAATGATGGGATTTAATTTCTGTTGATGTGAGATGTGCAGGTTGTTCAGTTTAACTCTCTCGCTGTTGAGACTTTTCTTTTTCTGATGGTTCTGTTTCAGCTGGAGATGCTGTGAAGAGGAAACAGTCTCGAAAACGTCTCGTCATACAGATGCCTTCCAACGAAGGACAGGAGTGCCCCGAGGTGCTGGAAGAGGAGAAGGACTGCGAGGTCCTAAAAGTCTGTCCAGGATTCAGGTAGAAGAGCAAAACACTTTCAGAGCATCATCCGTGCGTTTAGAGGCGTGCACGTTCCAGTTAACAGTTATTAATGGACACGGAGAGGACGCAGCTCTTGTACAGAATTAACTGAGAGTTCAGAGTTTAATAGACGAGTTCTGAAACTCTGAATTAAACGTCTTGGCCTAGAAGAATAAGGCAGTCGTCCTGTTGCATCTCGAAATGTCCTGGAGTGAGTGAGTGAGTGAGTGAGTGAGTGAGTGAGTGAGTGAGTGAGTGAGTGAGTGCGAGAGTGCGAGAGTGCGAGAGTGCGAGAGAGCATGAGGAAGAGCAAGAGAAAGTGAGAGGGAGAGTGTGAGAGAGACCGAGAGTGAGAGAGACCAAGAGTGAGAGAGACAGAGAGTGAGAGACTGAGAGTGAGAGAGACCGAGAGTGAGAGAGACCGAGTGCGAAAGAGACAGAACGCGAGAGAGACTGAGTGCGAGAGAGCGAGTGAGAGACCGAGAGCAAGAGAGACCGAGAGAGCGTGTGAGACACAGAGAGTATGGTGTCCGCCATATAGAGCAATAGAGACAGAGCGCAAGAGAGCGAGTGAGAGACCGAGAGCAAGAGAGACCAAGAGTATGGTGTCTGCCATAGAGAGCAATAGAGACCGAGCGCAAGAGAGCGAGTGAGAGACCAAGAGTATGGTGTCTGCCATAGAGAGCAATAGAGACAGAGCGCAAGAGAGACCAAGAGTATGGTGTCTGCCATAGAGAGCAAAGAGACCGAGCGCAAGAGAGCGAGTGAGAGACAGAGAGAGCGTGTGAGAGACCGAGAGTATGGTGTCCGCCATAGAGAGCAATAGAGACTGAGCGCGAGAGAGAGCGAGAGAGCGCGAGAGAGACTGAAAGCAAGAGAGACTGACAGTATGGTGTCCGCCATGGAGAGCAATAGAGACCCAGCGTAATAGAGTGAGTGACAGACCGAGAGCAAGAGAGACCGAGAGTATGGTGTCCGCCATAGAGAGCAATAGAGACTGAGCGCGAGAGAGCGAGTGAGAGACCGAGAGCAAGAGAGACTGAGAGTATGGTGTCCGCCATAGAGAACAAAAGAGACCGAGCACAAGAGAGTGCGAGAGAGCGAGTGAGAGACCGAGAGAAAGAGAGACCGAGAGTATGGTGTCCTCCATAGAGAGCAATAGCGACCGAGCGCGAGAGAGACCGAGAGCAAGAGAGACCGAGAGTATGGTGTTTGCCATAAAGAGCAATAGAGACCGAGCGCGAGAAAGCGAGTGAGAGACCGAGAGCAAGAGAGACCGAGAGTATGGTGTCCGCCATAGAGAGCAATAGAGACCGAGCATGAGAGAGCGAGTGAGAGACCAAGACCGAGAGTATTGTGTCCGCCATAGAGAGCAATAGAGACCGAGCATGAGAGAGCGAGTGAGAGACCGAGAGCAAGAGAGACCGAGAGTATGGTGTCTGCCATAGAGAGCAATAGAGACCGAGCATGAGAGAGCGAGTGAGAGACCAAGACCGAGAGTATGGTGTCCGCCATAGAGAGCAATAGAGACTGAGCGCGAGAGAACACGAGAGAGCGCAAGATAGAGCGAGAGAGTGCAAGAGAGCGAGAGAGAGCCAGAGAGAGAGCTAGAGAGACCGAGAGCGAGTTAGAGCGAACGAGATATTGTAAAGCTCTTTGCAGAACCTGGAGAACCAGTTATGAGTTTAGAAGTAAACCTGAAGAAAAGCTGACAAACATCAGAAGCAGCTTCCTTCAGATCAGCAGATGGAGTCTTCAGGGCTTCCTTCAGATGCAGACAGAACTTTGGTCTCTTTCACAGCCTCTCTGTGGAGCGGCGCTTCCTTCGAATAGTCCCCGGCTGACATGAAAAAAAAAAAAAGAAAGAAAAAAAAAAGAAAAACATGGTTACCGGTAATTCAGTCTAGAAACTGTTTTATATGTAGATATCTTTTATAAGATATATGTAAGATATATATACATATATCAAATATCTCAGAAACCACAAAGCAGATATTTTTCAAACCAACACAGTGTAATCACTACATGATTATATACACACTGTAAGCTGTTGGAGTTATTTGAATTAAAATTCGATTTTTAATAGACATAAGTGTGTCGACCTGGCTTGTTTTTTTTTCTACTAGTATTTAACACATTATATCTTATATCTCAGAAACCACAAAACAGATATTTTTCAAACCAACAGAGTGTAATCACTACATGTTTATGTGCATACTGTAAGCTGTTGGAGTTATTTGAATTAAAATTCGATTTTTTAATAATTTATTTTCGAAGCACATGTGATAGGTTTGGAATTAGTCAAAACAAATCAATTTAAATCCAGCAGATTTGACCACAACGTGACATTATTAAGAACTTGTTAACCTGAGGAACCCTCGTGGTATAAAGCAGCTATGAAATATATTTTTTAAGCTTTTATTTAGCTACATTTAAAACAAAGAACGCCGATCGACCCCACCCGCGCATGCATGTGATGTGCACGTGTCGACCTACTTTGTTAAAACCAGCTGATTTGACCACAACGTGAAATTATTAAGGAACTGTTAAGCTCAAGCACCCTCTTGATATAACGTCAGCTATGAACTATATTTTTTAAAGCGTTTATTTAGCTACATTATAGAAATAAAGACGGCTCACGTGCGCGCGCGGGCGCGCGCGTGCACGTGGCGAAACTACTTTTTTAAATCCTGCCGTTTTGACAACAACGTGGAATTATTAAGGAATAGTTCACATGTGTGCTGTAATTTTTAATACAAATAATTGTTTTTACCATGTTAATCTTGTAAAGTCCTTCGGTGTTTGCTCCCTCACGGCAGCCACTTCCTCAAACTCAGTCCAGCCTCCTCCTCACGGTACGGGGCCAGCCGGCCTCGGACCTGCTCTGAGATGAGTCCGGAATCTTGGCGCGGCGCCGCGCATCTGTGAGGTGGAAATGCTCTCCAACGCGCGCTTGGCACGCAAATATGACGTCACATCCGAGCCGGGCCACCAAGTGGAAAAGGGGCAATAGATCAGGGTTCTTTGTTGGTCCATCTGCTGGTGGGCTCCTCGTTAGTCAGGCTGATGGTTAATAGGTCAAATTGAACAATCCGTGCACATACCGTGACTGTCAGTGTTTTTTCATGCTACAGTTTATTGTAACGACGGTCCTGTTTGTACAGATCCAGTTTGCAGTTTTTCTAAATTAGACTTTAAGATAAATAAACTGTTGCTGCATCAAAACGTCTCGACTCATTTCAGGTGGAAAACCCACAAGTGGAGGAAGTGCCAGCTGGTGCCCTGGTCTCTCCGTAAGGACTCTCCTGGTGCACAAGAGACCTGCGGACCAGGACTTCAGACCAGAGGTACGACACAGAAGCCGTTTTCGCATTGGCCAGCCCTCAATGCCCCGGGGCTCCCCTAGGTGGCTCTGGGCCACCCGCGTTCATTACGCATTTGCCGCAGAGCCGCCTTGAAGTGGGTGGGCAGTTCTCTGGAAGTGGGTGGGGTGCTCTCTTCACGTGGGTGGAGTGTTCGTGTTTTAAGAGAGGAGACTCCGCTAAAAAAAATTGTTAGCTGGATATATATATATTAGTGTTTCTGAGTTAAATTTTTGTTAATAACTGATCACAAATCAGCTTATGTTACAACGTAAATAACACGAAGCGCACACCCATTTCCGCCTTTCCGCGCGACCTGAATGTCATTAAACAATAACTAATATTGTCTAACTGTTGCGCGCAGCCAGGGTTTTAAAATATAACTAATAATCTCTAACTTCTACGTGCAGCTAAAATGTTAAGAGGAGTGATTCCTATATGAGTAAGGTGGACACCTGAAAATCCAGTCTGGAGTATAGCTCAGAGTGTTAATGCATTATTGTTTTGACCCGGAGAAGCGGGTTCACTTCCCGCCTGGGACAAAGTTATTTTACTTTTTTTTTTCTTGGAGTAAATAAAAAGGAGTTTGTTAACCAAACAAACTCCTTTTTATTTAAATTGATAAAGCTTTTCGGATGAGAAGCGAAACGTCTTCTGTTACAAATAAAGTCCAGTTGATCTTGAATTGAACGCCTTTTTGATTTTTATTTAAAAGAAAATGTGAATAAAGAAAAAAAAAGTAAAATAACTTTGTCCCAGGCGAAAAGCGAACCCGCCTCTCCGGGTCAAAACAATAATGCATTAACACTCTGAGCTATACTCCGGACTGGAGTTTCAGGTGTCCACCTTACCCATATAGGGATCACTCCTCTTAACATTTTAGCTGCACGTAGAAGTTAGAGATTATTAGTTATATTTTAAAACCCTGGCTGCGCGCAACAGTTAGACAATATTAGTTATTGTTTTAGTTATTGTTTAATGACATTCAAGTCGCGCTGAAAGGCGGAAATGGGTCCGCGCTTCGTTGTTATTTACGTTGTAACATAAGCTGATTTGTGATCAGTTATTAACAAAAATTTAACTCAGAAAAACTAATTCAGCTAACAATTGTTTTAGGGGTTTCTCGTTTCTGTAGTTAAATTTGAATGAAATTCAACCCTCGCGCTGAGGTTGTTTGAATGAGTCCCGCCCCTGCTGCAAACAACAAATCAAATGTGAGCAGTACATGACGTGAAACTGGGTCCGTGGGGCTCGGCCCGATAGAACCACGGTGGAGATGGTTCCAGAACAACGGTGGATCCCGGGCGGAAAAGGTAAATGCGAATACGCCGAACCCGGGTTGGAAGCTGGGAGAGCCGGGGAGGGCTGGCCAATGCGTAAACGGCTATTGACCCGCCTCTCCTCCGTGCTGAACGATGAACCAGATGTTGTGCTGCTGCAGATTAGACACGTTTTCATGGTTAAACTGACGCTCACCTGGAGACCGCTGGGGGGTTGTTTTTCTTTAAAGTCTCCAAAGTTTCTTTTTGTTTTTGAGGAAACGTTCTCACATCTTCTCGTGCGCCTCAAGAGATCGACAAAGACTCTTCAGATTCTTTTCCCCTACCTGAAGCTGGAGTCATGCAAATTTAATCAAACGTGTCTAGTGGTAGATTTTATAGGCTCCTGCACCACACACACACACACATGCGTGCGTGCATGTGCAGAGGTGACGGATACTTTAAGGCTCATTTCTTACTGTAACATGAAGTTTACGAGTTTTAAACATTTTCTTTACGGGGTGACGCACAATGACCAGTTTTAACAGGAAACTTTGATTATTTCTTATTTTTTTTCATGTTTCTTCTGCACAATCCTGTGTTAATAGAGAAAATAATTATTTTTTATTTTTGCTACAAAGGTCCTTTTAACGCCAAATTTACACTACATGCATTCCGGCTCCGCCCCGCTCCGGTCCGACCTCCACAACAAATACGCACCCATTATAATCAATGACAGAATTTACACTGGCTCCGCACGGCGGCGGGGAGCAGCGGCGAGCGGACGGCAGTCCGTCAAAATTAGAATTGACCCTATTTCTGCCGGACGCCGGAGCTGTGCCGGAGTCAACTTTTAAAGATTACGTCGCACCAACAGGAAAAGGAACGAGCACAACATCCGTATTTACAAAATAAAATCACCACGGGCGGACTAATCCTAGCTCTATACGGATTTATTTGTACAAAAATGCTGTCAAACTATCATTTATGACTACGCCTACAAACGCAATACAATAAATAAATAAATAAATGAAGTATTTTATTCTGAAATGTAATACATTGTAAAAAAAAGGGGCAGATACTATAAGATATTTCTTCTCTCTGCCTCCTTTCATTTTATGTCTTTTATATTGTACACTGTATGTTTAAATGTTGTTTTTTATTGATGTAAAATGAATAAATTTAATTAAAATTAAAAAAATAAAACATCACTTCCTGTTGCTCAAACCATGTCCTGTCGCTCATTTACGAGAGAAGATCAAGGCAGCAGTCTCTACTGTTGTTCTCCTTCTTCCACCGAATGAATTGTTTTGTTCTGACTTAATTTATCACTTGATTTATCGTGCGATCTCGCAATTCCCGCGCATGCGTCTCGGAGCGGCGCATCCAGGCGGACCTGAGCGGAGCGGAGGTAGTGGAAATTGGACTCGCTCAGCTGCGACCTGCGGAGCGGGGCGGAGCCGGACCGCATGTAGTGTAAATTTGGCGTCAGATTTCATCCAATGGTTTCAGATTTTGAGCTTTATTTATTTATTTATTTCCTTCTGTGTGTGTTTGTACAATTAGCAAAATATTCCATAAAGCACTTAAATGGTTTTAATGAAATTCTCAGCGTAAACACTGGGTGCACGTCTACTGATTCACTTTTCTGTATTAATCAAACCAAGATGGCCGCCACAACAAAGAAATGTTAGCAAATGCTAAAAATGTTTGTAAATGTAACAGATATTGAACTAAAACCTGGCGTGGTCATTAAAGTCCTGAGCCTCAGTCAAGATCTGTTTAAAGCTTTGTCTTTAACTATTGTAGCCAATTCTGTCTGTTAGCAAAATATTTCATGAACCACCAGAAGTATTTAATGAAACTTTCTGAACATAATCACTGAGTGTGTGCATCTACAACTCAGAATCAGAATATCTTTATTGACATTGCACCGAGGTAAAACGGGAACATGCACGCACAGTCATCCGAAAGATGGACTAAGTGTACGAAGCTGCAGCTGATTATCAGCGCGGCCATCTCGTTCCTTATCAGAATGATAATCTTAGATATGAAAAGGGAGAAGAACCATGAGGGTAGATAGTGGTATTACAAAAAAGATATTTCACATCTTGTCTATTAGGGCACGATTTGATATATCAAAAAACTCTACCAGCAAGCACAGTTAAAACAAATTACATCTGCATTTGAGATCCAGGCGGTGAGATTTAGTCCATGAGCCTTTTTCAGAGCAGCCACTGTTCTGATGATGTTTCCAGCCAGCAGTTCTGATAAGCACTCACAGAAAGTTCTCCGGGGAGGGGGGATAGATGCAGTTGTCGTCCTCGGTTACTCATGACCCAGGAGAAATTTGATAGTCAGCCCCTTTCCGAGGCTGTTTGGGGAGTCAGATTCAGATAAGCTTGGTTGTTGATTTTTCTTCAGGCAGACGGTTTACTTTTCCTGCAGCCTTGATCGTCCAGCTGGATGATCCAAATCCAATACAGTTCAAATTATGTGTCCACACACCGATGGAACGTACCTGTGTAAAAATCCCCGAGATCTGATCCATTCTGCCCAAGGCAACTGAGTCTGGGTACACAGGCAAGAACCAAGCCATCACAAAGGCAAGCAGAGTGATCGGGTCTCAATTTGCTGCAGACAACGTCCTTAATTGTAGATAAAACCAGCGACCAGCCGAATCCAAAAAGCAGGAACCAGTTATCGTAAATCCAATTAAATATGCATCCTTTAGATCCACAGATGACAGCAGAGATAGACATGTCATCAAGTCTTGAAGTCAAGGAGATATCCAGCTGTGTGCATGTCAACATGGCAAAAATCTTGTCAATAGAGTTGATCGTCCATGATACCAGATCCATAATCACTTTGCGTTTGAGAGATGAGTGCCGAGGAACTGCAGACAAGACAAAGAGCCACGCAGGGAGAGGAAAGACGGGAGGAAAAGGACAAGCTGCCGCTTGCGACCAGAGCCAGGCAAAAAAAAAAAAATTACCCAATTCAAGATGGCTGCCACAGCTAATCAACCATAGCCAACAGCAACGTGACTCTAACCTCGTTGATTTTACAGACACCGAGCCTTAATTCTGAGTGGTAGTAGCTGAGAGTCATCCTCAACACGTCACGTCAGGCCTCACATCACATAAACTCAAGAGTTTAACCAAAACAATCGTAACTTTGACCTTTCATGAGATCTCAGTTTGAACTCTGACATGAGAGGCCTTTAACCTTTAACCTTTTCACTCACTTGCATTAAAAGAGGAAGAAGTTTTTATTTTCTCCGAGGTCCAGTTCAGATCCACCACATGGCTTTCAGATTAGTTTTTTTTTATTTTGCAGCGGTTCAACAGTTTGGTACCAGGTGAGGCTCCCTGCTCTTGTTTCCACACCTCGAGTTTCTCTGAATGCCACAAATTCAGGTTTTGACCTTGAATCAAGAAAATATGTGTTTCCTGCCAGATTCTCTTGTTTACCTGCACAGAGGAAACACTGGAGTGGCTCTATTAAACACAAAAACTGAGCACTTTTCACCCCCTCCAGGCTGCACACACACACAAACACACACAAACACACACACACACCAAACCGACAGCAGAGCTCACGGGGTTTGACAAAACTGTGCTTGGAGATTGATTTCTCTATGAAGGTGCAGCCCTGCAGACGGTGCGCGTCACGAGAAAATGAAACGCTGCAGCAGCTCGAGCGTCGCCTTTTACCGAAGGAACAAAGAGCAGGACGACGCCGTTAAAAGCTAATTGACTCGTGGTATTTCGAGGCGCATTTGTGTCCGCTCCTTTCAAAATAGTTTTCAAACCTCCTGAGAGATCAGGTCTGAACTGAGCAGATTCATTTTTCATCCACTTTTTAAAATAGAGATTTATTAAACAACTGTTGCAGCAGCCGACACGTTTTCCTGACGTCTTAATGAAACATCGATAACGTGTTTTGATCAAAACACCAGAGTGATGCTCCCTGCCGCTCCGGGCTTTCCTCTCCGGTGATCCGACTCACTTGATCCAGTTAATATCGGAGCCGTCAACGTTATTAAAGAAGCCTCATCCAGTGGTTCAGTGAATTGAAGCCAAAATGTCTGTTTTTGTGATCAGTTGTGTGCTTTTGGAGCAAACTAGGGTCATAATACCCCCTCAATACAAAAGCCCCGCCCACACACCTCAACTCACTGGCTGTCAATCACTGTTAAATCATTAACTAATTGAAAATAAACGAATGGAGGGAAATGGATGTTTAAAAGTACAACAGCAAAGTTAAAACTATATTAATCAACATCCAAGTATGTTTTTATTATTTAGTCAAAAAATGTCTCATCTGGCCAGGAAGGACTTAAAAATCCTGCTGAAACAAGGAGGTTATTTATGGCTTCAACTTCCTTCTTCCAGCCCAGTCTCTACATTGATCAGAGCTCTGGAGGTCAGAAAACCCTCCGGACTTTGTGCAGGTGTTAAAGATTTGGGCTGTTCTGAAGAGAGTCCATGCATGGTCACATCAAATATCATAAATGTAATTAGATCTTTACTTTGCAGACCGTTTTCCCAGCAGCCTAAGACTTTTACACAGCACTATGTAAATCATGCACCGTCAAACCTGATCTAATTCATCAAACTGATAAAAATGTACATTTCTGTTTTCAGCCACAACCCTGTGATTCAGATGTTTTACTGGCCCGTAATGATAAAACTGTTGCCCCACACTTGCATCCACTTTTATATGAGTAAAATTATTTACCGCCAGTACACTGCCTTTAAAAATTAAGGCTGCGCACAGGACTCCTGGAAACACGACCTGGGCCTGCAGCTCACTTCATTGTTAATAATAATAATAATAATAATGAATTTAATTTATAACGCACTTTTCATTAGTGAAAATCTCAAAGTGCTACACACTTACACCGGTAGCGGCAGACTACCATGCAAGGTGCTTTCCAGTCCTACCGAGAGCAACTCGGGGTTAAGTGTCTTGCCCAAGGACACAACGATACATGGTGTGGGGAACTGGGATTTGAACCGCCAACCTTCCGATCGGGGGACGACTGCCATTACCACTACGCCACGGCCGCCCGTCATTGTTGCAGCTCGGTGACGCTGAGTTCAGTAGAAACGTCGACCGAGTGCCCGTCAGTCAAGTGAGGAGCAGAAACACTGAAACTCGAGAAGAAAGTTTAATGTTGATACGTGACACAGTTCCTGACGTTTGCTTCTTTATCAAATTAACTGAACTTCATGTTAGTTTAAAAAAATAACCAGAAGGCAGTGATTTATTTTTATTTTTTTACCTTGATGCGATTCTGACTTCTGACTTCCCACTTTCAAGATACAACAAATCCAGTGTGACTCCAGCTGTGGGTGGAAAATAAATAAATTAAGAAATGCTGATTTTATTTTAATACCATGTAAAATTATTTGTGATTCAGCTGCAAATTTCAGTCAGTAAAAAAAAATTTTCAACCCCGAACAACTGAGTTGCTGGTTTCTTCAGATACTGACCACAAAAAGTTTTTTATTTAAATTATTTCCTTAAATCTTTGTTTGAAGTCTTTTATTTTTTTACCGTCACATCGTTGTAACGAGATGTTTGCAGATCAGTCACTTCTGTTGTCACAAGGTTTTGTTGCTTCTGTGTGTTCCTGGATGGATAGCTCTTTAGAGCTTGGTGTATTTCATCTTTAATTTTAACTTAAATATCATTCAAATAGAAGCTGAACTAATTAACTACAATTATAATTTAAAGGAAGACATTGCCAACCTTGAAGTCAAACAAAAAATAACATTTATCCTGAACTCGGTGCAGTTTGAAAGAGTTTACTCCGGTAGTTTTCCAGATAAACTGATGTGCATGTTTGAAATGCAGGTACACATTGAATATAAAGAAAGCTCTTTAATCTGCAGTTTATCCAACAAATATGAGTTTAAATACAAATTTATACATCAGCATCGTTGACCTGTTTTCAGTCAGTTCATCTGTTTCTGTAGGTCAACACAAACATCTGCAAGTTGGCATCAGTTCACGAATGTTACTTATAAATTAATTTAAATACACATTAATTACTAATATGAGGAGAAATAATGTGTGGATTTTGTTCCTGACTTTTCAAGCCGGTCTTCGTCTGTAAAATAAATTTTTAAAAGTATTTTTTATTATCTACACTTTTTTTATGCAGTCTCTTTTATTTATTTTTCTTTTACAGACGAGGACCGGTATGTTATTATTTTGTTTAGTTTGGTAGAAAACAGCATTTGTGCCAAACAAACTTCTTAACTAGAAGATCACAACATAGAAATTCACTATTAAAAATACAATGTCAGCAAAACTACCAAGACCAACAAAGATTAAAAAAACAGCTGATTTAGTTTTAAAATCCACGGCTGCATTTAAAAACTCAATTTTTAAGGTTTTTTTTTGTCTTTACAAGATTGTAGTTTGTTCTTAGAGAAGAGGATTATGACCACGGTGCAAAACCTTTTTTATTTTATTAATTCTGAGAGAAAAAAAAGTCAGAATTAGATGATTTCTGACTTTTTTCTCAGAATTAAGGATTAAAAATACTTGCACCGTGGCCATAATCCTCTTCTGAAGTCATGATGCAACTTGAACGTTTCTGACCTAAACTTTACCGTTATCTTGTGGTTGAAGCTTCATACAATGACATCATCCACTAACCAGAGGAACAAATTATTTTAAATAATGTTTTATTTTCTAGACGCAAAACGTTTTTTAGAAGACCGTCCAAAGACGTACGTAAACTTTCTCTTTCCCGGAACATAACCTCTGATCCACTCAAGATAATTTCATAAAACTTGAAACACCTGAGCATCATCACTAGATGGAGTATCTGGTGCACTTTTCACCACTTCCGCTTCAAGGTCAAGGTCACAAATCAAGGTCAAAGGTCCTTGTTTGTCCAGCTCACTGTTATGGATTGCTGTATGACAGTTTGTCAACAGGTGTATGATGAACCGTCTGCTTGTTTCCACAAACTGCCCTGAGACGAGTTTTAAAGATGAAAAAATAAGAATTAAACTGATTTCACAGCACTCTCAGGAGAATGTATAAATGAATCATTGCTGCGTTAATCTTGTGCTTAAATTTAAATCACTATTGTGACATAAACTTTTGATTTTACACCAGATTTTGCAAGAAAGTTTTGTTTTCTTTACAAAATCAAATGCAAGAAGTTATTTTAAAACCAAATTAAATTAGAAGTAGACTAAATAAATTGAATCTGTCTGTTCAACCGATGAACATGAATTCTTCTATTTGAGCGTTGTGTTTTTTGTCCCTCCCTCATGTGCTCGTCCCAGCTGTGTCCTGTCGCCAGCTGGACGGGGCGCAGGCCGACATCGGCGAGTGTCTGACATCCTCCAAGGCCATGCCCGCCATCACTCAGCGCTGTCAGCTCCCCTGCCAGGACGACTGCCAGTTGTCCAACTGGTCCAAGTTCTCGTCCTGCACAGCCGACTGCGTGGGGGTCCGCACCCGAAAGAGAGCATTGATAGGTGAGTAGCTGGTTTGCTCTGCAGCTCAACGGGTGATGCTGGAAGACAAACGGCGCCGCTGTGGAAATGGACCAACAAATCCAACCCGTCAGTTTTTACCATCCATCAGAAAGTTTCTGTTTGTGCGTCACGTTCAAGTCAGATGACGCACGGGAAGCCTGAAAGTGTCACTGACATGATTTTTTAACTATTCATAAAATTGCTCTACATATATCTTGTATCATTCAACTATGTTTGTTTTTGCAAACAAAATGATAAATCAATTTAATTTTGATTTAAAAGTGATTTTTAAACTTTGCGCCGTGTTTATTCACGGGAAATCCGATTACACGCGAATGCAACATCTGTGACGTAGTATCGGGCAGAGGGCTCTGGTGTTAGGTAGCGGACAATTTAAAACCCGACGAATTTAGCAATCAAAGTGAAGATTTTGAACTATTTGTCTTCAGTTTGGGAAGCAGAAAATAGTTCGGGTGATGGAACAAGAAACAGCTGGTTGTAATTTAGGTCTGATGCTGTATGAGACTTACCTTCAGGTGGAGCGAGGCGGGGCTCCGAGGGGTGCAGCTTTATTTATTCCATTCTTGACGAAGTATTTCATCTTTTGGGAAAGTGAAAAGGCTCACTTGTTCACTGATGATATTAGAACACACAAATGCGACACAACGTAACAGCATTTTTCAAGTTTAAAAAAAAGCTGCGATCAGCAGACACATGCAGACTGCCTCTGCCCGATACTACGTCACAGATGTTGCATTCGCGTGTAATTGGATATCCCGTGAATAAACACGGCGCGAAGTTTAAAATCACTTTTAAAGCAAAATTAAATTGATTTATCATTTTGTTTGCAAAAACGAACATAGTTGAATGATACAAGATATATATTTTGAGCAATTTTATGAAGAGTTAAAAAATCACGTCAGTGACACAGTGTCTGCAGGAGCTTCTCACAAAGTCCGTCTGAAGCACAGCTATTTGAAGCATTTCTTATCAAACATCTGGCTATTTGGAGATTTAAATGCAGATTTTTCTCAAATCCATGCATGTGAACGTTAAGAGACAACCACCGGTTAGTTTCAAACTAAAATAAGTTTCCCTCTTTATGTGAAGGGTTAACCAGACAATGCCGAGCGTCGTTTGGTTGGAGTGGGTTTCGGGGATCATTGTGTGGAGCATAATGAGTCCTTTTGTCCCGCCTGTCACTTATTGTGATCTTCACAAATTACAGCGTGCTGCTCAGATGCAATTAGAAAGCAGCTTCGGTTGCAGATGGAGAACAGACTTGGCAAAAAAACAGAAGAAAACACAACAGGTAAAGGTATTCTGGGTAATCGGACAGAAAATCGTCAGCGCGTGTCCTGATTTGCATGTGAAGCGGCTCTTAATGATCGACCGCCACGAAAAGAAAAGTTTCTCTGAGATGAGAACTTGGGATTGATGAGACCTGTGTCGTCTTGAACAAGATGCGTCCAGCATAACGATGTACTGGGACAGCAGCTTAATTCAAAACTCTTGAGACATTGTAAAAAATAATAATAATAAAGTTAATGAAAACCAAATGACATTATTTGAAAATCTCATGACCCCACATTTTAATCACAGTGGAACACAGTAAACAAATGTTCATGTACAAGTTTTTGAGAAAATAAGATAATTTGATGGCAGGGACATGTCTCAAACATCAGGACAGAGGCAACAAAAAGCTGTAAAAGTGGAATGAATAAGAAACAGCTGGAGGAGCAGCCACATGTGTTAGTTAGCAACAAGTCGTTAAGAGGCTGGATCTGTCAGAAGTAAAGATGGGCAGGGGTTCACCAGCCTGTGAGAAACTGTGTCCAAAAATTTAAACCATTTCAGAGTTATGTTTTTCAACAAATAATTTTGAACGTCCCGGCCTCTTCCCTGTCTGTTTTTACATCTCTTCTTAAAACCCATCTCTTCTCCCTGGCCTATGACACCATCTGCGATGTTGACTTTTAATAATTTTAGTCGCTTGTTTTATCTGAGTGTATGATTCCTCAACTTTTATTATGTGACTTTTATTTATTTTAATCATTTTATTACCTGATTGATTGTTTTGTTGTGTGTACAGCACTTTGGTCCTGTAGGTGTTTAAAGTGCTCTATAAATAAAGCTGGTATGGTATGGTTATCTACAGTTTATCATGAAAACCGTTCTGAGCTCAGAGGACGAGAGTGGAGATGTTTGGACCCTCAGGGGCCACAGGTCTGGTTCTGTTCTGACATCACTGCCTTCCTGGGTTCAGGAACACTTCCACAGATTGTTGTTGGTAAACACAGTTCATCCATAAGGGATGTTTAAAGCTCTACCATACAAAGAAGAATCCAGATGTGAACACCACTCAGAGCCGCTGCTCTGGACCAGAGGTCGTTTTAAACAACATGAAGAACTGTTCTGTGGTCAGATCATTCAAAAGTTGAAATTATTTTTGTACACCAAGTCCTCTGTACTGAGGTGGAGCAAGACCATCCAGGCTGTCATCAGCACCGACTCTCTGATGGTATGGGGGTGCATTGGTGCCTCTGATAAGGGCAGCTTACACATCTGGAAAGGCTCCATCAATGCAGAAAAGTATCTCCAGATTTTAGAACATCTGTCTATCAAAGGAGACCCAGGACTGTTGAACAGCTAGTAAATCAGACCAGCATGGGACAACTGCCCGTCCAGAAACTGGACAGCTGGTCTGCTCGGGCCCTGGACTGTTGTTAAAGGACGAGGAGACGCTTCACACTCAGACACGTGGTCTTGGAACAGAACTGTGAGACGTGCTGCTGCCACAAAATTTAAATTATCTTTATTTTCTCAACAACAGAAGGTTTGATTTCTTTGTTTTAAGGTTCAATGTGAATAAATTATATGTTTATGAAGTTTACAAACCACTGAATCCAGTTTTTATTTACACTTTGCAAAGGTTGAATGTCTAGACCAGGGGTCTGCAACCTTTACGATCAAAAGAGCCATTTTTACACCTTTGTTCACAAAATTAAACATGTCCCGACCCACAACAACCTGCTACAACTGGGATTATCAACTGGGGGCCCATGGGCCACTTTAAGTTTGTTGGAGGTTACTTTTGTGGCCATTAGGGTTGACATTATAAAGCTAAAAATATCTAATGATTTTTAACATGTATGGATATTTTTACAATTTAAGATAAATCAAAAGACCAGATTCTTGTAAAGGGGGATTGTTTTTCATTAAAAAGGCTATGAACTATGCAAACCTGTGATTTTTCTAAATATGGGAAAAAAATAATTAAGTATAAAAATAAAGCAAAAAAGTTAAAGTGCATATTTACAAAAGAAATGACAGGAAAAACAGCTACACCTAGTCATTTTTTGTTGTTTGTATAACAACCAATAAAATTCAGTTTTGGTCAAAGCTTGAAAGAGCCGCTGTGGAGGAACCAAAGAGCCGCATGTGGCTCCAGAGCCGCAGCTTGCAGGCCCCTGGTCTAGACCCTCAGCACAACCTCAACATTTTACGGTGGACCTGTGTTGGTGTCTGGAGACTTGAAGATCTCGTACTGAGGAGGTTCATGTTGGTCTGTGTCCACCTTCACCCCTCAGGCAGGAGCAAGAAGAAGGACAAGTGTAAAAACACACAGATGTACCCTCTGAGCGAGACGCAGTACTGCCCCTGCGATAAGTACAACGCCCAGCCGGTGGGGAAGTGGTCGGACTGCATCTTGCCAGAGGGAGGCCGCGTGGAGAGCACCATGGGGATGAAGGTCCAGGGCGACATCAAGGAGTGTGGACAGGGCTACCGCTACCAGGCCATGGTGTGCTACGACCAGGACAACCGGCTGGTGGAGACCTCCCGCTGCAACAGTCAAGGTGAGAAGACTGACGTCTGCTTTGTTTGACCTGTGCATTTTACTGCTGCTGCTCCAGATGTTACTTATTTTAACTTCACGGTGGATCAGCAGGTAGACCTGCCGTCTGTCAGAGAACGGATCAAATCCCAGCACGGGGCCTTTCTGGGTGCAGTTTGCATGTTCTCTCTGTGCATGCGTGCGTTTTCTCCAGTTTCCTCCCACAGACCAAAAACATGCATGTTAGACTGATGGATAGGTGAGAGACAGAATAGTTGTTTGTCTCTGTGTCCCTGTGATGGACCGGACACCTGTCCAGGTGTCCCCCGCCTCTTGCACAGTGACTGATGGATATGGGCTGACCTCCGTGACCAGAAAAGGAAGAAGTGGATTAAGATGATGGATGGATGGATGGATGGATGGATGGATGGAAGTTATTTCAGATTCATGTTTTCAGTCTTTTGCAGCTTTAAAGTGTGTGTGACATGATTTAGGAACTTTGCATGAGAAAAGTTTCAGGAGTGATTTGATTTGTGACAAAAAGGTGTCAGCAAAGGTCAAAGGAAAAGTTTACAAGACAGTGGTGAGACCAGCTATGTTGTATGGTCTGGAGACAGAGACATGGACAAAAAGACAGGAGAAAGAACTGGAAGTAGCAGAAATGAAGATGTTGAGGTTCTCCTTAGGAGTGACAAGGATGGATAAGATCAGGAATGAGATCATCAGAGGTACAGCACATGTTGAACAACTGGGAGATAAAGTTAGGGAGGCCAGACTGAGATGGTTTGGACATGTCCAGAGGAGGGACAGTGGGTATATTGGTAGAAGGATGTTAGAAATGCAGCTGCCAGGAAAAAGACAAAGAGGAGATATATGGATGCAGTTAGAGAGGACATGAAGGTAGTTGGAGTGAGGACAGAGTGAGATGGAGGAGGATGACTCGCTGTGGCGACCCCTGAAAAGGGAAAAGCCAAAAGAAGAAGAAGCATAAAGTGGCACAACATATATATATTTTATCATTCAACTATGTTCGTTGTTGCAAACAAAATGATAAATTAATGAACATTTGTTTCAAAGTGAGTTTAAAATTCGCTCTGTGTTTCTTCACGGGACATCCGGGTACATTCGCATGTGACGTCTGTGACGTAGACACAAGAATGTCAGTCTGCGTCTGCCATGATAACGCATATTCATTGTCTGCAAGATCGCCTTTTTTTTTGTATAACTTGAAAAATGCCATTACGTTGTGTCGCATTTGGGTGTTCTAATATCATCAGTGAACAAGTGAGCCTTTTCACTTTCCCAAAAGATGAAATACTTCGTCTAGACTGGACTAAACTAACAAAGCTGTCCCCCTCGCTCCACCTGAACAGTAAGGCAGAACCTTCTTGTTCAACCCCCTGAACTAACTTCTGCTTCCCAAACTGAAGACAAATCACTCAAATCTAAACTTAGATTGATAAATTCGTCGGTTTCTATATTGTGCGCCATTGTGATGTAAAAGGGGCGTTCTAGGAGACATTCCTGTGTCTACGTCACAGAAGTCGCATGCGAAAGTACCCGGATGTCCCGTGAAGAAACACAGCGCAAATTTTAAACTCACTTTGAAACAAATTTTCATTAATTTATCATTTTGTTTGCAACAACGAACATAGTTGAATGATACAAGATATATCTACCTTATTCCTAGCCCCCATGATGCCTTGTGCGAATTATGTGAACGACTTCCGCCGAAACAGAACCTGCACTTTTGTTACACGCTAGCAACGCGCTAACCGGTTTTCGTCAGAGGTTTTAGGTCATAAAATATGTGGGAACACAAACGATCACAACTCAAATGTGGAGATATTGTTTTACCGCTACCTACAGCTGTTGAGGGGTGGGAGGACGACTTGAAGAAGTGGCCGAAAATAACGCACACTAGTATGTTTAGCTACTAGCATACTTAGCTACTTTGTTGACAGTTGCTTCAGATGGCGAAGCAATGAGCAATCTGAAAAGCTCTGAAGCTTATTAGTATCTTCACATTAAAAAGGTTGGTCCTGTTATGTTAAGAGAGGTGGGACACATTCTTATTTACCTTAAGGCAAACACAGAGTCCAGTCTAAGCATTAAAAATCCACATCTCCAGGTCCAGCTAACAATGATGTTGCTTTGGACTTTTGAGCTGCAAGATGTTTATCTGGACACCAACTGAGCACCTGGAGCTTGACATTTCTTTTGACAAAGACTTTACTGATTCACAAATGAAGCACCTTGAGAACTTTTAATAAAATACAGTAAATGAAAACAAATAATGAAATAGACAGGAAACGATCTTTAAAAACTTGATAATGACAAAAGTGACATTTAGATAGAAACAGTAGTTTAATCCAAAATTAACTGATATAGTGCACACAAAAAACTAACCTTGTAAGAAGGTTAACAGTCAACTATTGTACATAACAAATGAATCATTTTAGCAAATACTTTTCTAATGTAATATAGTTAACATATCCTTTAAAAAAACATGTTAAGAGTTGTGTTACGTTTACAGCAAGTACACCAGTACTGTACATGTTTGAGAAAAATGTTTACATTTAATGTCTTCTCACTTCTCACTTGAAATAAGCTGGCATCCTTTGCGTGTGAATGCTGGAATGATTAAATTGACACCATAGCTCTTGCAGCAGGTCCCTCACTGTGAAACCACGATCACCCATCACCTGATCTCCAGCACGCAGATAGTCCAGAAACCCAGAGTTCTGTGTTATATACCTGTCACTGCATTTACCACCATAAGCATCTGAAATAAACATGATTATTCCAGAGG